>BJCO01002326.1:0-18574 GCA_018326465.1 Flaveria floridana
ATATATATATATATATTGGGTTTTTATTTTATTTATGTATGTATGATGTGTCATGGGTGGTATTGTGCATGCATGTAGTAAGATTATACAAGTATTATAAATAGTTTTAGTCTTATTATAGGATTAACCATCTAGATTTGACAAGATATGATTTGACTTAACATAGATTTTATTTATTTATGTTTTACTTATTTTAAATTAAATAATCAAATGTTATAACATATTATTTAATAATTAGTTTGCACAAGATGTTGTTAAATTTTTATAAAAAAATGGAGTCTCTTAAGCTTTTACATATTAATGAGCTATTTATTTAATTTAAATGTCTTATACTTTATAATTTACATAGTTACGCTTGTTATATTTTGGTAATGATCTTAAGTTATATTAAACGTTATGGGTTTGTTTAGTTATGATAGGCGTTTACTTGACATCGTTGATAAATTTTGGGTTTTATTGATTTTGAACTTTTATTTATTATTTTTATTTAATTAGGTCAATCTCACTTTGGTTTGTGAGTCAAGACCAATTCAAGTTTTTATGAATTCTAAGCCTATTAAGGTATTGGGCCCAAGACATATATAGGTTGATCGGTCAAAACTCATTATAGTGTGCGGGTCGTGTGGGTTTCCTAATAAAACATTTCGGGTCCAAACACCGGGGTAGTCACGTTATGCCATAAAAAAATTAATTTAAGTTGAAATTTGAAAATGTTATTTTTTTTGATTTTTTATTCATCTTCAGTTTATATGGTTGGGTTTGAACTCGATTCTCTTTGAATCCCTGTCAACATGGTAGATACGTCATGTTTAAGTTTAAAGTGTTTTTTTGAAATTTATAAATTTATCTTATTCGGTTTATAAAAGTCTATTGATATTTTATCAGAATAATCAATTAGGGTTTATTTTCAACTTCAAATACTAAAAAAATAGATTTATAAGAGAGACAGCGTTTGTACGTTGGCATTCAATATCTTGGAGGAAATCAACAATTCTCTTATACCGATTATGAGTTAATTATAAAATTATTTAAAGACAACTATCTATAGAGTCAGAAACAATATTATCCCTTCTCATAGCATGGGTGTACCTACTATTAATTTATAAAGCGTTTGAGATCTTAAAAGTTTAAGACACTTAAGAAAATAGTGATTGCATTTGGTATAAGTGTTGATGCATAAATAACTTACCATTTACAGTTTCGTTTCTTTGATGATTAATTATTTCTATCCCACATCGGCCAAGCAAGAAATCCAAGAGGAATTTAACTATTATAAAAGGGGTCCATGATAGCTAGGAGAAATCTTCACTGATCTGCGCTTATTGTGCGTGATGTTGTGTATTTTTGGAGCATGACTAATAAAAGTTGATGTTTTCTAATTTGTTCTAAAATCATAGTTTTAATAATCTCGATTTGTATTGATTTTTCTATTTGAACTCCGGTTCACATAGTCTGGTTTGATCCTAGTTCACTGGATTTGAGAATAACCGCTCAATTTAATAAAACATTCGAATACAT
This sequence comes from Flaveria floridana, assembly GCA_018326465.1. Classification (NCBI taxonomy): domain Eukaryota; kingdom Viridiplantae; phylum Streptophyta; class Magnoliopsida; order Asterales; family Asteraceae; genus Flaveria; species Flaveria floridana. Next base: position 1,519 of record BJCO01002326.1, read on the forward strand.
GGTAACCAGGTGGCACTAGAGGTTTCTGGTTGAACAATTCAAACGTACCAATCCTGTTCGGTTTTCTAAACATTGAATGTAACTAAATGGTGTGAGCGTTATCACATTGCTAGCACGAAAGTATTTGAGATGGGTAATTTGATAATTTACTCTAAGAGACGTAAGATAAATGGTATTGCATTTCATACAAGTGTTGACATATAAATCTATACTATATTTACAATTTTTCCCTAACCAAAACTGTAAAATATATTCATATCCCACATCGGTTTTATAGAAAATTAAGGCAGTACGCAACTCCTATTTAAGGTGCCATTTGCTTCAAGTTAAAAGGGGAGTTGTGTTTTACAGCATGCATTCTTAGGTGTTGTTTGTTTTTTCTACAGCAAAATGTTTTTAGTCTGCGGACCATATTTGCAGACATATGCAAGAGAAGAGGTGGACCAAACGTTTCCATTCTGCAAGAAAAAGACTGTTTGTTTTTTAACATCTGCAGACTGCAAAAATAACCTATAACTAAAAATGTCAAATTCATCCACCACCACCACCTAAACACCACCACCAACACCTAAACACCACCACCACCACCACCACCACCTAAACACTATCACCACCTAAACACCACCACCACCACCACCACTTAAACACTATCACCACCTAAACACCACCACCACCACCACCTAAACCACCACCACCACCACCACCTAAACCACCACCACCACCACCGCCTAAACCACCACCACCACCACCATCACCGCCACCACCACCTAATACTAATCTAGAACTTACAACCAATTTTAAGGTTTACAAAAATTAGAAATTAATGATTAAACACCAAGATCCAATAAACAAAAAAACTTAAGCTAATACAGTCATACGACAGCGTACTCTGTTTCTGAAGGGCAAGCAAAAGGCGACGGCGACAGTTGTTCAATAGAGAGTGATGGCGGTGGCGGTGGTGGAATGAAAAGGGTTTCAGTTTCTAGGTGTGCCGATGCTGTCTCCGCCGATGAATTGTTGTTGGTGAAGCGTAACTATGGCTATAGGCTAAAATGGGTGGGTTCATAAAATGTATCGCTAAATTGTTATGACGGGAGGGCTGCGATGGGAGGGATGCGACGGTGGCCGGTGGTGGCTGTGGGGACAGCGGTGGCGGGTGGGCTGATGATGGCTGTTGGAATATGGTGAGGGCGAAGGAGAAGAGTTGAAGGAGAAGGGTAGAAGTGAATAGGTTATCAAGAAGACCTTTTTTTAATGAAAAGTCTTCTAAAAAATAAACAATCTGCAAACCTTAACGTCTGTGTGTAGTCTGTGCGATGCAGACAAAAGAGCTCAGGAAGTGCTTCTAAGAAAAAACAAACACCCCCTTATATTTGATTAAACATTAAACCAAATTCATAAAAATATTTTTGGTTTTTCAATCGGCCATACCGACAGTGGCCTGTTGAATTGGTCAGTTAAGTCCAATCTAGTTTTAAATCACCCATTAGGAAATAAGGGACGGTTAGCCAAAGTTACAAAGTTTTACAAACTTATATACCCCGCATAATCATGCAATCTCACACATTATTGATCAAAATTTTAAGAAACGTAAGAACTATGTCTGTAAGAATTAAACTTAGAGGCTAATGCAACTAAAGAGCTCTTAGCATGCACATGTGAAGTATCAAATCTTCCAAATCCAAAAGACGAAATCTTCCAAAGCCAAAGACGAAGTCTTCCGAAGCTTCAAAGACAAAGTTTTCCGAAGCCAAAGATTGATTTCTTTCAAAGATAGAGAATACATGCTTTTTTGAATCACCTTTTGACAAAAGCTGAATACTTTCCGCTGACATCTCTGAAGACTCACCAACATAGATGATTTGGTGAAAAGTCCATACTTTTGTCAAACTGTAGATTAAGGTCTTATGTCTGTAACTTTCTACTTTTGTACTTTTATCCTTTTTTTATTAGATAAGAATGTGAGATATAGCATGTTATAGTCACTAGTCAAAAGACAATATGCCTTTTGACTTTACATTGATCTTGTTATCTAGATTGGTGTTTACAACTAGCCTTTAAATTATGTCTGTCTGTGGGATGTAGTATAAAGTATCTCAAGTACTTGTAATTTCCATGTATGTTTTGTAACACTTGTAAGAACTTGAGAGTAATGTACATCATTCTTAAAAACCATATTATCTTGTTCTTGTTTTGTTCTTTACTTTTGTTCATTGTTTTATCATAACCCAGTTTCCTATTTGATTCGCTAAGTGTTCTAACTCTCTAAACAACTATGAAACTATTGCATTAACCCCCTTCATCGGTCTTATATATGATGGGTCTAAGGAAGCCAAAGAAAACAAGAAAAACCTTACGAAGCAGCAGTTTGAGAACTTTGCCTCCAAGTCAGGTGAAACTATGACTCAATAATACTTTAGGTATGTTGAGATTGTAGATACTCTCATAGATGTTGGAGTAAAGCTTGAGAATAGGTATATTATAAGGAAGTTCATGTTCTCTTTTCTTATAAAATGGACTCACTACTGTGTGACCATTAAGAAAACTGAAAACCTAGTTACCCTTACTCTCACAGAGCTGTATGGTATCCTTAGTGGCTACAGATGGAGATAAACACGCAAAATTCATCCAGAAGCACATCCAGCAACCAAAAGTGTTCAGCTCTTCATGTGGTTGAAAAGGATAGTATAGAACCACAACACCATCTTATGTGCTACCCTGACAACTCACAAAATGGTCCTTTCATCACCTTCCCTGAGACACTAAGAGAGAGCTACATCCAAGGAAGCTCATTCTAAGAGACAAGCTTTGCTCAAGCCTTTGCGTATGCTACTAAAAGTTATGGCAACTTTCTCTTCACTCTTGAAGACTTTGATTGTATTCATCCAAATGACCTGGAGTATATGGAGATAGTCCAGCAAATGGCTCTTCTCACTTACAGAGGCAAGAATTTCTACAAGAGAACCGTAAGGAAGTTTCCTAGCAATGTATCTGGTGGAAAGTTTGGACTAGATAAAAGCAAAGTGAAGTGTTACAACTGTAACTAAATGGGACAATTTACTAAGGAGTGCAAGGCACCAAGAACGGATGGTGGCCAAGCATAATCCAAGCTAAACCGCACTTAGGGTGCTACAGATCTAAGAAGCCAAGCCAATAAAAATAACAAGTTGCTATTGCTCTTAAAGAAGGAGACTTTAACTGGAGCTTTCAGGTAGAAGATGTTTCTCCTAACTGAGCTCTGATGGTTGACCATAAATAAGCCAAGGTATTAGAACATCTTTGTACCCCTGGAGGCATTGCTAAAGTAATTTTGTATAGGTCCTATAACCTAGAAGTGAGAGTTGACCTGAATATTTTAAAAGCTGATTTTAAAAGAGCTGCCCCTTATAGACCCCGTCCAAGAAGAGGATGAAGATGTATAAGAGATAGTGAAAGATGAATCTTAAGTGATTAAAGAAGATCATCTTAAGAAGGGTCACTATCCTCCTGGAGAAGAAGAAAAGACCAAGGACGACCAAGTCTTCTAGGAAGAACTTGATTAGGGTAGCTAAAAGAAAATCAAAGAATCCCACGAGATCAAGACCATATTCAACTCCAAGCAAAAACAAGTTTTTATCTCTGTTGTATTTGAAGTGGTGAAGATTGAAGGCTCAACCATGGACTCTAGTACCGGGAGTCCTAGTTCATATTCAAGTCATCCTAGTCAAGAGAAGAAGGCTGATTAAATATGCACCACTGCTGCATAGCCTAAACCATCTAGCCTCACCCTTAGAAGCCTGGTGCATCATCTGTAAAGATGAAGAAGAAAGTGGAAAGAGATCTAGCTCAGCCTCCTACTTACAAGAAGACTGTTAGAAGTATGCCAAATGAATGTATCATGTGTGGTAGTACTTCTCACTTTACTAAGGATTGCATCTACAATCCCAAAATTACTATCCACATGACCAAGAAGAAAACTTTTAGGAAAAAGAAGAAAAAGATAGTTTTATAAGGAAAATATTTTCCTTTCTAAAGCTCCAAAGTTAAGAAGAAGATAAGTGAAAATTTACCTTCAGAAGAAAATTTGGTCTCGGAAGAAAGGAATGCTTTCGAATTACTGAAGTCTGCTATAGTGGATGCAAAGATTGTGTGGAAGATGAAGGAAAGTCATGTGACTGAAAGTTCTTCATCAACAACAGTAAATGATTGTCAAAGCTTGCATATAGGATAAATTACTATTAAATTATCTTTAGTTTATTTTAACAAGCCGAAAACCAACAAGGATTGGGTTTCCAAATGTAACTAACCATCTCTTTCTGTGCAGGAACGGCTAAAGACCAAATGAAATGTATGGATCATTGATAGTGGCTATTCCAGGCACATGACAGGCAATGGCTCTTTGCTTTAGAACATTGAAAGAATTGATGAAGGGATAGTAGCTTTTGGTGGAGAATCAGGTAGGTACATCACTGGAAGGGGCAGAGTCACAAATGGTAAGCTTAGCATTGAAAAGGTAAACTATCTTAAGGAGCTTAGGTACAATCGCTTAAGTGTATCCCATTTTTGTGATGAGAGACATAACATGCTCTTTAGTAAGCTTGAGTGCATTGTTCTCAAGCCTGGTGTATCATTACTCGGGAGCATATTCTGCTCAGAGCCTCCAAGAAAGGGAACATGTACAAGATGGATTTGCAACAAACATTCCCATCAAGAGAAGTTTTTTTTTACTTTCTATCTAATGCCAATAGTGATGAGTTTTTGCTATGACATAAAAGAATATACCATGTAAACTTTAAGAAAATAAATAAATTAATTAAGAATAATTTGGTAACTGGAATGCCAAAGAAGGAGTTTAAAAGTGATGACCATTATGTTGCATGTATGATAGGGAAGCAACATAAAGTGTCTCACAAGCCAAAGGAAAGAACTCCATCACTATCCCCTACACTTATTACATATGGATCTCTTTGGCCCCACTAGTGTAATGAGTTTAGGAAGGACCTTATATTTTTTGGTGATCACAGATGACTTCATAAGATACACTTGGGTATGAGACCCCTGAAATCTTGAAGAGCTTTATTTTGAAAATTGAGAATCAATATGATCACATGGTCAAAACCATAAGATGTGATCAAGGAACTGAATTCAAGAACCAAATCCTTGATACACTTTGTTATAAAAAAAGGTATTATAAGACAATACAATGCTCCCAGTACACCTCAGCAAAATGGTGTTGTTGAGAGGAGAAACATGATACTTATTGAAGCTGCAAGAACCATGTTATTTGATTCGAAACTGCCTATCATCTTCTGGGCAGAGGCAGTCAATACTGCCTACTATGTGCGAAATAGAGTTTTAGTAGTCAAGACTCATGGTAAGACTCCTTATGAGCTGTGGCACAAAAGGAGACCTTTCATTAGTTTTCTCAGATCATTTGGATATTTTGCACCATCTTGAATACCATAGATCACCTAAATTGACTGATAAATCAGATAATAGATACTTTATTGGATAATTTTCCTAAGCTAAGGCTTATAGAGTATACAATCTCAGAACTAGAGTAGTTGAGGAGTTAGCCAATGTGACTTTCAATGAGCACACTCCTACTGTGAAAGGTTTTGGTCCTGATTGGCTGTTTGATCTTAATTTAGTTACTAACTTTTTTTAACAAATCTTGTGAAGATGTTTCAGGAACCAAATGTAAAGTATCAAAAGGAGATTCTGATTCAAGATTTAAGCTGAGAATACAAGGTTAGAAAACTACTTTAGCTCCAGTGATAACAAACCTTATAGTTGGAATTCATGTAAGCACAACAATGACAAACTCTTTAGCTGGTTCATCTAAGGTGCCTACAAATTCCAGCATAGAGGCACATAACTCAAATGAAGGAGTTTCAAATATAGGAGGAAATGGAAGTGATGATAGTGATCAAGAATTTCTTGATGCTGATAACCACTCTATAGAAGACAATATCAATGATGTCACACACTTATTGGATTAAGTTTCTCTTGATAAGTGTGTTGATGTGGTGGGTGATACTCAATCACTAGATCTGAATTTCACAAACTTAGATCTCTCTAACCAACTAGCTTTGATTCCTCAACTAAGAATCCACAAGTCACATCCCACCATAAATATCATTGGAGAGGTTGAGACAAGGGTGAGAACAAGAGGGACAAACCCATAACAAAAATGTTTGTCTTCACTCTTGTTTCTTATTCCAGATTGAGCCTCAGAAGATTGATCATGCTCTAAAGGATGGAAGTTGGGTTGAAGCAATACAGGAGGAGTTGTTTAAATTCAAAAGGAAAAATGTTTGAAACCTATGTCCTCTTCCATAAGGGAAAACCACAATAGGTATCAATTAGGTTTTTAGGAATAAGAAAGAAGATAGAGGACTTGTTATTAAGAATAAGGCAAGACTAGTTATATGGGGTGATTGATTAGGAAGTATTTATCAAACAACCACCTGGCCTTGCAGATCCAAATTATTCTGATTATGTATGCAAGCTTGACAAAGGTTTATATGGGTTGCATCAAGCTTCAAGGCAGTGGTATGAGACACTATCATAGTACCTTTGTCAGCATGGGTACAAGAGAGGTACTATTAATAGAACACTCTTCATTAAAGGAACAAGAAATAACTTGACGTTGGTTCAATTTTATATAGATTACATTATCTTTGGGTCAACTAATCTGAAGCTCTATAAAGACTTTAAAAATCTGATGTAAATGGATTTGAAATGAGTTCTATAGGGGAACTCAATTTCTTTCTACGAATTCAAGTAAAGCACATCGACAATGGCATCTTTATAAACCGATAAAAGTATGTGCAAGACATACTCACTAGATTTCATTTAACTGAGTGCAAGGTTACTAAGACACCCATAGATAGAAATCACTCCCTAGGACCTAATCTTGAGGGGGAGTGTGTTGATGAACATCTTTACAAGGCTATGTTGGGTCTTTTATGTACCTCACAGCCAGCACGCGTGATATCATGTTTGCTACATGTATTTGTGCAGGATATCAAGCCAACCCCAAGATGTCACACCTGTTTTTTGTTAAAAGAATTCTTAGATATCCCAAAGGAGATCCCAAACTGGGCCTTTGGTATCCAAAGAATTCTGACTTCAATCTGTATGCCTATATAAATAGTGACTATGGTGGCTACAACATGACTGTAAAGTCTACTTTAGGGGGATGTTAATTTATTGGTGGAAGGATAATCTCATGGCAATGCAAGAAATAATCCTTTGTTTATGCATCAACTGCTGAAGCTGAATACATTACTGGTGCATGCTACTATGCTCAAGTTCTTTGGATTCAAAATCAGATGTTAAACTATGGATTCAACATCAAAGAGACTTCCACCCACATATACAACAACAGTGCTATCTCTATTATAAAGAATCCTGTGTAGTACTCAAAGATAAAGCACATCAACATTATGTATCATTTGATTAGAGATAATTTTGGAAAAGGATTGATAAAACTTATCAAAGTTAACACAAATAAACAATATGCTGATCTGCTTGCAAAAGCCTTTTATAATCAGAGATTCAAGTATCTTATATCAACTATTAGGATGATTAACTTTGAGTAGATTTTCTTAAACTGAATTCATGATTACATTTTTAAATATGTGTGTCTTAACTTGTCAATATCATCACCTATATAAGCTCAATTTACTTTGGAAGAAATTTTTCCAGATGATATTCCATAGAATTTTTGAAAATTTAAAATATATTTTCTTTCAGAACACATTAAATTGACTTCGGAAGAAAGTTATGTCTTCAAAACTAATAACTACTTACTAAGAAATTTATTTGTGGAAATTATTTTGATATATCATCTGAAGCGTAAATATACTTCTAAGTACTTATATGTTTTAAAGGACAATTTTCTTCCAAAGGCAATTAAGTCTCGAAAGCTTTATTTATCTTTTGAATAAATCTTCTGATGTTTAATATCTTTTGAAACCAAATATATCTCAGAAGCAAAAATACTTTAAGTATTTTCTTCCGAAGCAAATTTTTATTAAAGTAAGGAATATCTTTAGAAGTCAAATTGGCTTTAGAAATTTTTATCATAACTTTCGAATACAAATTACATTCGGGAGATTTTTGATTTCTAAGAAAACTACCTTTTTGGCACTTTTTTAGAGATGGGACTGACATCCAGGTTCTAAATTTTATCATTTTGTATTAACTTTGTATCAAATCCAAGCATATAAATATACCTTCAACAGTTTCCCATTTTTCTCATTCCTTTTCATCTATAAAAGTTCAAAACCTAAATTCACCTGCAAACCAAATTTGTTCTTAGCTTTCTTCACTTCTAAGCTACTCAAAATTGCCAACCTTAATCCCTGAAACCAACCAGATTTTTCAATGCAACTACATAGGCAAATCAAGTTGCTCTATTATCATCTGAGCAAGATCCAGGTTTCTCAGATGTCTGTCGCTTCTTAACTCACTCAAACTACCTCACTTCCTTCATAATAAACCCTCCACTATATGAAGATCAACTCCTGTAGATCTAGAGGACCTGCCAAGAGGTCATCTTGGATGGTGAGAAGGCACTGTCTACCACAGTGCAGGGGAAGACAATTTTCATCATTCTAGCCACCATCAACTCTTATATGAGGTTGCATGATGAAGAAAGCGAGTTGTCCTTCCTAAAATCTGTTGTAAACAACTCATTCTGACAGATGGGCTATGAAGCTAACTACTCTGTTAGAACCTTCAAGAAAGGTAGGGTTTCCTGTCACACCCCAATCATAACTGCGGAAACATTGAGATGTGAGGGTTAAGATCGTTCAAAACCACACAACGCTACTTCAAAATGCAAATATTATTAATCATAAGGTTCATTTGGTAACATTACACTCATAAATCTCAAACAAACAACCATAACATAAACTAGTTAAAACTTCCAAACTAAAAGTGAATCCTTTATTATTTCTAGGTCCAGTCCTAGATGAATTCAAATCTTCAAGATGAACAACTTAAGCTTGAGCATTCGGTGAAACATATTAGAAAATACAGTCAAAATATGATGTTGGTGAGTTCCCATGAGATAATACATACATATATAAAACCTTTTAAAAGGAAATTCAAGTCATAGGTTAAGAAATAATACAAGAATATATACATAACATGATGATACAATCAAACCTTGACAAAAATATAGCCACAATAAAATATACGATTAGCTAAGTGTACTTAGTTCCCATGAGAACAAGAATACGTCATCAGGAGCCGGAAATAACCTCGGCTTTAGCAACAAATAGGCTTGTCAAACCCATAGATCTAAGACGTCGCTAGGCTAGCAATAGTTAATAATTGTTGTTACAAGATGACTATCATATAATGTTCACCAATATCTCAAATAACCATGACAAATTAATAAGATGAATTGCACGTGCTTTACAAGTATTTAAAGAATTTACAAGTATACATTTATACGATTAACATGCTTCACCCTAAAAGTTGTGAAATAAAGTAAAAACAGGGTATGGAAACTCACATGATATATGGATGTATATGATTTGAATTTTTAGAATGTGAAGATAGACTCCAACGGTTTTCCTCACAGTTAACCTATGAGTGATGTATTAAATTAGAATAACTATATGATTAAAGACTTGACATAGACTAGGGTTTCAACTTTGCGATTTAGGGTTTAGTACATAGTTTAAAATAAATAATATATTTGATTTTTTTATTATATATGTTGACTTTATTTAAATAACGCATTTAAATGTTTAATTTATATTGATTTAGTAAGTAGAGTGTAAATACAAAGTGTGAGAAAGAAGTAATTAATTTACTAATTAATTATGAAATAATTTGGTGGAAGAAAATGATTAATTGAATGAATAATTATTTAAATGGTTTATGAAATACTAGTTTAAAATAATTTGAAATAATTCCTAGTTGATTCGTAATAATTTTTATACATTCTAAAACTTGTAAATATATTTTATAATAATTTTATAACATTTGAAATCTTAAAATAAAGAATTTATCAAATTATATTTTGTGAATTTTTTTAGAAATTACTAAATAAGTTTTGATTTAGTATCAATTATTAAAATGATTTTTATATCAATTTAATAACATTTTATATTTTTCTGGAATGAAAAATAGTTGAAAAATGAATTTTAAAAATAATTTGTTATGGCCGAGTCGAACCCCGGTCCCCTGCGTATAAGTGGTGAGCTTTAGCCAGTGGCCAAGGCCCCAATTCTTGTCTTAAAACACAACACAACTAATAAAAATTATGTTTGTAAAAATTCCCAATTGCTCAAGAACCCTAAATTGGATTTGTTTAAATTGAACCCCAAATACATTATGTTAATCTATGAATGGTTAGGGCTTTTAATCCCCACACAAAATCGAGAGCATAAACATATTTAATTACCTATATCGAGATGGAATCGATGGTAACTAGAATGAATGGGGTCGCAACCATGGTAGCTTTGATTCAAGAATATAATGATGACTACAATCAAATTTGTAGTACCAGAAGATTCTAATGGTGTATATGATTGAAAGCCCTTTGTCAATTTTGGTTTAAGATGCACAGAAGTTGGAGATCGGTTAAGTTGCAGGTCCAATGGTTACACGGGTGGTTAATTCGATGAATGTGTATATTTCAGATGAAATTGGGAGTGCATACAGTTTAGAACATCCATATGATGACTAAACCTTTTTTGAATACGCATGATTGGATACGTTTCTAGTTGATTGGTGTTAATGCTTTGAATGTGGGTTCGGTTTCAAGTTTGGTCAATATAAAAGTGGATGATTTGAATTCGAGTGGGTCTCGAGCTCGAAACTGATACGTGATAGTTAAGGGTCCGTTTAGTGGCAATGAATTCGAACATTTCGGGTGAGAGGTGGTTGCCGGAGGTCAGCCGGAGGTGGTGGCCGGAACAAGGCCGACGGGTGGGGGTTTGGGTGATTTTATAAAAATTACAATTTAGACCCATAGCGAAGTAGTACCGTGAGGGAAGGGTGAAAAGAACCCCCATTGGGGAGTGGGGTGTTTTATGCTTTTGTTATTTTATGTAAAAACTTCTAAATCAAGTTTTAAAATTTGCAAAAACATAAAAATAAACTCCCATGGTTTCATTATTGACATAAGTAACCCTTACTAAAAATAAAGGAATACAATGATTAGTTAACGAATATACGAAATGTCATATTTCCTCTAAATGGAAGTACCTCCTCCATGTGGTAATCCACTCTCTATCCAACAAACATGAAGGTTGTGACCAAATTCCTAAGAACTTATCCTTGTTGTGACCAAATTCCTAAGAACTTATCCTTTATAATACATGGGATGGTTCAAGGAGTCAAGTTCAAGTACTCATAGTTTGTCTATACAAACCTGCTTGCTAACTTGGAGTACTTAGAATACAACATGTTCCCTAGATATGTTTAACACATTCTTAACTGTAAACTGGGCTCCTAGTTAAGGGGAACATGTAATACTCTTAAACTAGGATAGATAAATCCTGACATCTTTAAAACAATGAGAAAGTCCACTGTTAGCTTCTCAAGGGTAGAAATAGCCCTCGTCCTACAATGTTAGAGCTCACTGCTCAAGGTGACAACTTGGCAGCACAATCCAATGTTGAACCCACACATTCTAAATCTGCACCACCCACATAGCCACGAATAACCATCACCTATACCAGAAAATCCAAATGAGCCCCTACTCAATCTACTTAGGTTAAGCAGGCCCCCATACGACTAACCATGCAAGAGGAAGTCAAAACAAGAGCTCCCACTTCTCTTGAGGAGCAGACTACTCCCATCATTTCTATAATCAGTGTTAAGGTTCCTTATGCTTAGCCTGATGAGCTCATTGCCCTAGCCTTAAGCCATCACTCTGAGTCTTAAAACTCTAATGATCAACCTTTAAAGGAAAGCTACCATCCCCAGCCTTTAGACATAACCAACCCATCCCTAACCTTTAATTCAATGATGATAATGATATGGGATTTAGTGACTACAATAAGTCTATCTTCTCCACCCCTGCTCAAGGAGAGATGATGGCTCCTGAATCACCCATATCTAACCCACATCATCCAACCCCAACTGAGGTGGACCTCCCTGAACCTGTTTAGGAAGTCCATGTGGAAGTGGCTCTCACATCTTTAAGTAATTATATTATTAAGACCTCAACCATGGCAACCCAGCCCATTGACACTTCTCTTGAAGCTCTCATGGTGCAGGGGAAATCCAGTAGCCAAGAACCTTAAGTTGGTGATAAGGAAGAAGACTTTGGTCCTATTCTCTCATTCTCCTATGATTCTTTTGATAAAGATGAGGGGAGTCTACAACTAAAAAGGTGCACCAACTGTAAAAAACATGCACCTATTTATTTTCAAAGGTAAGTCGCCTGGAATTTCAAGTGGCTACCTTACAAAGACGGGTCAGTGACAATCGACTTGAGATCACAGATCTCAAGGGAAAGTTAGTTGAGAGACTTGTCAGGAAAACTCAACCAAGTCCACAAGAACTTGTGGATGTGGTGGACCTAACCCTTAGCTCCCCTACACAAGAGGGTGATGCTACTAAAAAGGGGGAGAAAATCTTACCTACAATCATAGAATTTGAGAGTTCTGGTAAGAGTATGGACATGGAGGATTCACCAACCTCATTTGCAGTTATACATACTCAACAAACTCCTCAGGCTCACATTGATATGGATTTTCTGATTCATAGCCTGTTTGAGAAAGGTATACTAAGGGCAATTTCTACCCCATCCTACCCTACTAAAAATCCAATAGTAGGATGGAGGTATGATGCTGATAGGAGAGCCCTGGTAATCTCTAGGTCTCGTGGGCAACACGAAGTCTTCAACTTTTACAACCTAAGATACTATGAGAGCACCTATTTAGTTAACCTGCCACTTGCTAACCCAAGTCAAAAAAGACAAACTGCAAGGTTAGCTGAAAGGATTCAAGATAGGATGCTTAAAGAGTTCGAAAAAAGAACCAAGCTATATAAACAGAGGGTAAGCAGGCAAGACTGTTGGTCAACCAAATTATATGGCGGACCCTAAGATTAGCTTTGAAGGGGAAACCTTAGCTGGAGGCCAAGTAGTTGACCTTGTAAACCTTAAGACAGGAACTACTTCAATACTCAGTAACATCAGTGAGGCACCAGCTGGTGAAGGTGTCTTACAATCTCTCTCTAGCCCGAGCTCAAGTGCAACACTAAGCAATGAAGGCTAAAGCTCTCTCCACCCTGAGTCACACAGGCCTGTGACTAATAAAGGGAAGAGGAAAATGACCTCTGAGGAGATTAAGGAGAAGAAGAAAGAGGGGAAGAGGAAGATACGGGGTGAAAGTTCAAGTAAGACCCCTTGCTTTATGTAAGCTACAATCAGGGCAGCCCCTAGGCCAAGTAACCAAGAAGATGAGTTAAGGGCACCCAGATTGAACTATCTGGGGTCTAGGTTCTACAATGTTGATGAACTCATCTATCTTCCCTTAAAAGAACTAAATGAACTGGCTGACATGGAAGGTTAAAGGACAGAAAGAAGGCTAAGGATGTAGAACTGCTCCTTAAAATCAAAGAAGAAAGGAGAAGAAAAAGACTCTATAAAGCTCCTACTCTCTCCCTAGTTCCGGAAAGCCTCGAGGCAGAGGATGTGGCTATTGAGCAACAAACTTAGGTAGGTAGGGAACATGATAGACAAAACATGATAACCTATCTGAGTGCAGAAGCCTCTATCTAGTAGAAGACCTCTTCCCTTATCCTATGAATACATTGAATTTGTATACCTCAAGTAGCTTGAGTAAGAATTGCTAAAAGAGAAAAAGGATGCTAAGAGGAAGATTAGAAAACAGACTTCAAAGTCAAGAGCCACCATTAGAGCCAATAAGAAGAAGTCTATTGATAGACACAAAGATGGTGAGCTTCTTGAAGCTGTATGGGTTCTCTGAAAGGAGACTTAGTCCAATGTCTCTATCCTCCATAGATGAGCACATTAGAGTGATCAAGCAGAAGATCAACAGGAGTGAGCTCGTTGACTTGCATTTTTCACCAAGTCAGACTACACCTGAAGTTGAGGTCAAGGTTAAACCATAATAGACAACTCAACTAGGACATAGTACTGCATCACAGCCAGCTTTATCTTCTGACCCATAACAGGATCCTAATCCTTCTCCTTCTGAACCTATGAAGGAAAAAAGACCTAACTAAGAAGGACAAACAAGAACGATCTGATACTGAAGTCCAACATTCTCAGTTAAAGTACATAAAGAGGAAAAGGATGGCCATCAGAAGCGAGAAGAAGAAGAAGAAGTTCAAGGCATCCACCTCTGCACCTTATGATGGGTCAAAACATCCTAAGGGTGATCAAGAAGAGGCTGCTCAACAAAGTCCACTCATAGTAGAGCCTCTGTTGGATCTATTAAGGATGGTGCAACCAAAACAACACTTAGAAGAAATCTGCATAACTAAGGAATGTCTTCCGAAGGCAATGCTGCAACTTCTGAAGCTTCTGAGATAATCTTCCGAAGAACTTCCGAAGGATGAACTCAGTCTTTCGAGACTAAGAAGTTCTCCTTCCAAAGATGACACTTAGAAGAATGAAGACAAAGTCTTCTGAAGACTAAAGCCTGGGAAGAAGCTGTGTCTTTCGAAGTATAAAATGCTTCGGAAGAACTTATTCTTCCGAAGTTGTTTTACCATCGGAAGAAGCACAGTATGAACCACTGGACAAAGCATGGTCCAACTGACACTTGCTACCTACTCTGATCTTCTGTAAAGATGCTTTCTACGCTCGTGTGTTTGACCATACCTTTGTCCACTGTCCACCACTCCTTAGTAGGTGCAGTTACCACCTTTAGTGGTTGACCAAATGGTAAGTCATGGACCTGTCATGACTACCAAATCTTAGATATATTTTATCTATAATACCTTACCTCTTACAATGTAGTATTTGTATAGTAGTAAGTCCTAGCATGTTATCTACGTATAACAAGCTGTAGATAGTAGTATATATAGTCGCTCTTTGTAACTTAGTATTCATGCTTCTGCATGAGTCTTGTAATAATTAGTTGAGAGATAATATATACAAGTATCTTGAAAAAACTTCTCTTGTTCTTACTTATTATATTATTATCAACTGAGTTCTTGATTTTGTAATTCATCTTTGAGTAATACCTGGTAAGTTTGAGAGAAATACTAAGTGTTGTGAACCCATATCAGAGAGGGTAATTCAATCAAGAGTCTGTGGACAAGAACTAGTGGTAAGTGAAACCACTATCAGAGAGCATTTGGAACTTCATGATGCTGGAGCCCCAACTGAATTACCAAAATCTGATTTGGAAGATACATATGTTCAAGTGGGCTATTGGGGTGATGTGAGTAAGTCCACTGTCTACAAGTTTAACTTCTCTTACAATTAGAAGTTCTTACTCCACATCATTCTTCATAGTCTATCAGACAAATTAGGAGGTTGGGATCAAATCCCTTATGAACTAGGCTGTCTAGTTCATGGGATGGTCAAAGGCCTGAGGTTAAACTATTCCAGGTTTGTTCTGAATAATCTAAGGGGAAACCTCATCAATAACACATTATACATGTATCCCTGTTTTATTCAGCATATCATCAACTGTGAACTGGACCTAGATAGACTAGAATACAAGGATATTCTAGTAGTTCCTCACATGAGGCCTCATATCTTCCGATTGCTGAAGAAGGTATCATCCAACTTCACTGGAACATTCACTCCTCTGCTGCCAGATATGCTTGAGCTTATGGCTCCTGGTGACATCCCTGATCAACCTACAGGTGATGAACCCACACCAGCTAACACCCTTCCACTCCAAAAGGCCTCCCTACCTATCAAAAGCCTTTATCACAGACGTTCCAAGTGAACCCTTGTTCAATCTACTCTGATTGAACAAGCCTATTCTATTCAACCCAAAAAGGCTAGAGTGAAACAAAGGGCTCCCACTCAGCCTGAGGTCTCACTATCCCCTCCAATTGACCTCAATATTAGTGTTGAGTCTCCTTAGTCTTAACCTGATGAGCCCATTACCCAAGCCTCAAGCCCTCAGGATGAGTCCCAATGTCACACCCCCATTAAAGCGGAAACACGATGATGTAACGAGACGAGATCGTCATAGCACATGGTATACGATAGAGAAGCAATATAAATATGATGACAAGCGTGTCATGACGACACCCGAACACAAATGAAGACTTTTGTCGCGTTTAGTCAATATTCACGACAACATAGCCATAAGCATAACCTGTAAGGATCACATAACCATATAGAATAACATTGTTTAGTTTCCCACAACCTGGTAACAAGTGTACAACTGATCAAGTTTAATAAACCAAGATGAATGTTTAACAAAAGATGATAAGTCACAAAATGCATCCTAGGGTCCCCTCTAAAAGGCATCACTCCTAGAATCTTCCATTACCTTGATCACCTGAAAAGACATGCTCAAAACGGTCAATATAATTGTTGGTGAGCTTCGCAGGTTTTAAGTAATAAAGGATGATAAGATGAGAACAGCTTGTATGTTTAATAAGAGTTACCACAACTACACTTATGTGTAATCGGTTTTGCAAGATATAGATAGCTACAACCAAACCTATACATCGGTTCCACACGAGAATTGGTGGCTGTAAAGAAAGCATCTCATAAGTTTTACATGACGTAGCAAGGTCCACGAAGCGCATACGTACAGGTTACAACCAAGCCCATCCTTAGGTCCCATTACCGGGATTAATGGTTGTAATGGATGATCGGCTTAGAAGAACCACACAGAAGAACCACACAGCCGATGCATCCATCAACAATAGCAATCACAGGTAGCATCAATCAACACATAATATCAAAGTAGTAGCGCATAGTAATGTAATACCACCAACTAACATACAAGGTGGTAACATAGCATAGAGTCAAGTTTATATAGCATCAATCAACAAAATAAACAAGGTAAGATACTCATAAAAGTAGCAGCCAGCTTCCACTAGGGAAGATGCTTGAAATCAAGTTAAGTAGGTGAGCATTCTTTTCCCCCAAGTA
>BJCO01002327.1:0-11482 GCA_018326465.1 Flaveria floridana
TTTTAAATTTTATAAATGTTTTATATACTTTGCTTGTGTTTAAAATTGTATATATATGTTTATAAATGTTTTAAATTGTTTAAATGTTTTAAATTGTTTAAATGTTTTAATTTGTTTAAATGTTTATATATGTTTATAAATTATATAAATTGTTTAAATTATATAAATTGTTTTATGTTTTAAATGTTTTAATTAAAAGTTTAAAACTTTCTTTGAATATTAAAAAAAATCCAAATTTTCCACACAAAAAAAACCGGTTTGGGCACGAACCGGTTTCCAAACCGACCCAAACCGGTTTGATAGGGTTGGGTTTTTAGTGTTTGGAACCGGTTCCAACCGGAACCGGTTTGGACCCAAACCGGTTTTGACCAACTTTGACCAAACCGGTTTCGGTTTGAAACCCGAACCGGTTTGGGCCCCAAACCTGGTTTGTACACCACTAGTATATAGTGTGACGTATATGGTGTGGGCACCCCTTCCACTCTAATTATACACTTCCTCATATTAAACTTTGTCAACTACATATGTTGTTAAATTAAAATTTTAATTACTTATATCACCTTACTTAAATACAAATATTACATATTTTTTTAAATTGTGTATATTCTTCCTATCAAGTTAAAGTATTTTTATGAATACAAAATTTTAATTGGATAATCTAGAAAAAGTATTTCTATATTAAAATGTTGTCAATTCTTACATGTAAACAGGCCAAAGAATGAATTGGAACGTATATGTAAACACGCGAAAGAATGAATAGGACCATTATTCTTTTAGGTTCTTTTTAAATTCTATTAAAATCCAAATGTCCATCTTGCGCTTCATGCTCATTTCATTAACACTTTTGTTACTTCTGATGTTGTAGAGCGAGTTACAAGAATGGAACTTATCATAAGTTTAAATTTCATCTTTGTTTCTTTTGAGAAATTACGCTTATTGTCTGAGTTGTTTGCTCACCGTCACACCTTTAGCCACGCGAATGAGTGTATGCTTCTGTCTCACTTTTAAGAAATTTCACTTACTCGTCATCTTCTTATCTTAAATAATATTTTAACTCAAGCTAAAACGTGAATACTAAGTAATTTTCATATATCCCCTTAAATAAAATTCACATAAACATTACCACAATTCATGATCTTGTATCATTTAACCGTAAAACCTTACGTGATATACCTTAAAAGATTGAGTTAAGATTATACTAAAAGATTATTAAGTAATAATTAACCTTATATATACATACTCAATTCCTTGAAATTGTTTGATCTTAAGGACTTAAAAGGATCTTCCATCCCCTCGAACTTTAAACTTAAAGTTCCTCTCACATGAACTCAAGTGATGACCACCCTCTTATTTAAAAAAAACGTATAGTATTTTTTTTTTCTTTTTTGCAAATTAACATAGTAATTAAACTAATAAAAACGAAAACAAAACATAACGCTCAGGCTATAACCCAATTTATATCAAATTAGAAGACAAATGTCGTAACAAGTGCTAGCCTTATATTATCTATTGAATTCAAAGAGAACCATGATATTAACCATTTATGTGCATCTTCAAATTTTAAGCATATATTTCAAAACCAACCAATGTCATTCTTTTCAATCTTCTTCAAGGTTTGCACCTCTTACAACAAAACAAAAACGTTTCAAAAACACCTACGTACTCTCTCATCCCCTTTCTCTCAAAAAGACCTTTCGTGGATGTTCATAGGTAAAAACGCCGCTGCATTCACTGCATTCACGTTTGTCGCATCTCCTCCTCTTTCCTAACTTAAAAAAGCCTCAAAATACTCTAAGTTCCATTAAAAGGAATCATTGCATTAGAACACATGTAAACATTATAATTTATTTTAAACAACTCACACGCTTAATTTACTTTCAATTATGCTTTACAATTCATCAAGAGAGCTCAACTTAGACCTCTAGAGGATGAAACACCATTCTACTAAACGTCCTTTAGTTAATTTAAACTATTAAATACACGAATAATGAGTTAATAACATACTGACATGAACTATGAGTGTGAATTTCTGACACGACACGAACATAACATGAAATTTATAAGTTTGGGTTTACTATAAACGGGTTCGGGTCGAACCCATAAACCCGCTTAGCTAAACAAGTCGGGTTTAGGACTTCAAGTTCAACCCGACGGGTTCACGGGTTGACCCGTTTAACCCATTTTTTATTTATTTTATTTTATTTGTATATATTTTGTGTCATAAATCAAATTTCTTATGTCTTATTTAAAATTTAGAACTTAAATTAAAGATTAACTTAAGATTTCATAACTGAAATATAATTGTTTCATATTAATTGGTATTTTTGTTGTAAAATAGTAAGTTTAAAGTATTAATACGTGAAAAAAAAATTAAAACTTAAAAATTCCTTCATTCTGGTCGTGTTTATGTCAACCCGTAAATTTTCATGTTGTGTTTGGGCTGACACTTCTAACACAATTTTCGGTTTCGGGTTCGTGTAAAATATTTGAATTTGTGTCATGTTGGACCCAACAACCCGATAACACCACTCATTTAGCGCCCCTAAGTCATGAACAACATACCCAAATTCCTGAACCTCATTTATCCTTCTAAACTATAAATCACTCAACAGTCATGATTGTGCAATGCTAATGATCGAGCTCCATGACTGTGTGGCCACATTATATGAATATATGATACGGCTAAATGATAATGTTAACGTTTATTCGATAAATGCCATAAATGATGCTTCTTGGAACCTGAATATTAGTGGGTTTTGATTCAAGTGAATTGATGAAGCTTGGCACACCACTTTGATGAAATGACTGAATAAGGTATGTTAAATATGAGGGTGGAAATGTTAGAAAGATTTAATTATGCATTTAAGGTGTTCGATAAAATGCCCGACTGAAATGACCATTCTCATGTGGGATAAGACCAGATATTATCTTATTTTTATCGAGTTCAATGTTGAGGTGCTAAATGTGGTAGCTCAAACATGGGATTCAATACAACTTTCGGATATTGACTTATGATGCTAAATAAGGCATCTTTGATTTGCAAAACCTACTGTTCAACGGAATTGTATCCAAGAATTAGTTCCGGAAATGAAGGTCTGAACATGATTACATAAACAGTATTATTACAATAAATCAATAATAATATGATCGGATGTTTTATGCATCTTGGAAGCATTTGGAGCGCCTTTCGATCTATTTAATCCGTTTTCATTTTTTATTATTCTACTTATTGACATGTTGTAGAAAATATAACCTAAATGCATTCATCCAAGTATGGGTCAAAATTTTCATCTCATGTCACAGGTATGCAAGGTTACTACTATGCATTGTTGAGGCCTCTTCGGATCATAGAATAGGATCGATTTCGGATGAACAATTGATAAGAGTATGCACAGATTTGTGCAGTGAGTCAATAGAAAACAGGGTCAAACGGGACACAAAAACACACACAAAACAATCTTATTTCCACACATTATTCGACATACAAATAGGGTATTTATACCCATACAATGGTGGCTACAAACTACTAAAACTAACACAATTAACCCTGTAATTCCCGCCTAATTCACATGTTTGACTTTTTATATTTTGACTTTTCTAATCTGGCTCTAAATAAATATTAATTCATATATTTAGGATTGTCATGATTATGATCTTCCAACTTGCATTCCTTACTTGTACCTTACAACTCATCAATGCACATAAGGAACTTTTTCTCATTGATCTCTAGTAAACTTTATAACAGCTGCTCAACATTTCCAGTTGTGAATACTATTCCACAAATCACTGCATAAACTAAATGGCTAGGAAAATGACACATCCTCCATAAAGTGCTGAATTATTTGCCAGTTTGCTTCAACTATCTTAGGACCACGTGTACCCCTCCTATTGGCTGAATCTTCTGATGTGTAAAAGATTATCCACCGGCCCATACTGAGAATTTGGGAAAAGGGGAATCCTACTTTTATAGGATAGGCTTAAAGTGAACCTTGTGGTGCAAATTCATCCTGTTCATCATTTATATAGCACTCAAATCTTGCATTTATATTGCACTCAAATCTTGCATTGATCCATCATTATTATTTGATTAAAGAATCAAGAACAATGGAAGCTTGTTGTCTTTCTTCAAATTCCTTCACTAAATCAATGGAAGCTGTCATCCCTTCAATCAAAGCAAGGATCTTTTTGCAACCCAAGAGATCATCTTTCAACTTTCATTCAGGAAAACTAGCACTCATTATACTACCACCACATGTAAGTTGTCTTTTGAATCTTTGTAAGAACAATATGTTTCTAGTGAAACGTTAAGATGATATTGATAATTGTATAATTCGTAATGTTATTGATATGGTTGTTAAATTTATGGTCAGTTTGTGTTTCGTAGGTTGTCAATCTCAGTCGAATTCGCCATCACCGTCATCCAGAGACGAGGAAAACATGTTTCTTGATGCCGATTGGCGATCATTCAGAGCAAGACTGGTGGCGGGGGAACAAGCATTAAGCTCACAAGTATCTTCCCCTGCTGATGATCCCAATGGCACAGTGAACCAATCACCATCCATTTCAATAGGTGACAAATGGGCTCATGCCATACATGAGCCCGAAAAAGGTTGCTTACTGATTGCAACTGAAAAACTAGATGGTGTCCACATCTTTGAAAGGACAGTAGTCCTTTTACTATCAAGTGACCCATTGGGCCCAACAGGCATCATACTCAACCGCCCTTCACTCATGTCAATCAAGGAGATGAGGTCAAATGCTTTAGACATGTCAGGCACATTTGCTGACAGACAGTTGTTCTTTGGCGGGCCCCTTGAAGACTGTTTTTTTTGGGTAAGAGGGGGTGAAGGGGTTAAGAATAGTGGGGTGTTTGATGAAGTGATGAATGGGTTGTATTATGGGACCAAAGAGAGTGTAGGGTGTGCTGCTGAGATGGTGAAGAGGAATGTAGTTGGTGTTGATGAGTTTAGATTCTTTGATGGGTATTGTGGGTGGGAGAAACAACAATTAAGAGATGAGATCAGGGCTGGGTATTGGGCTGTTGCTGCTTGTAGCCCAGATGTAGTTGGGCTAGCAACTGCTGGAAGTGTTGGGCTTTGGGAAGAGGTTCTTGGGCTTATGGGCCAGAAGAAAGTTTGGTGATTTCTGACCCAAGTCAACTCCTAAACTTTTAAGTCAAATATGTGATTAATGATGTAACTGGAATGAATTTGTAGTTGTTCTCTGTTGATGTATTATATCGTGCTAATGTCTTACTGCATTAGATATTATACTTAATGTTAAGTACATCCTTGTTTGACATTTTACTGGAGTTTTCAACTCAATATATTCATTTTTAGCTGTACAGCATACAATTAAATTGTCTATTAAATCAAAACATAATGCTTTTTAAAGGAACGTTCAGAGTGACATTGTATATTTTCAGACTGACACGGTAATCTTTCAGAAGTAAGAAAATTTTGATGTTGTTTTAGGGTTTTAACATTAGTTGAATCAGGAAGTTTATTATGTGATTATCATATTTTGTAATTTTTTGAATCTAAAGCGTACATTATGCTAATATTTTGGTTAATCTCAATGACATGACCCAACCATCTCAGTAAAAGTATCTTTTCTTTTTACCTTTTGTCATCCGAAGACGAAACATAGGGATACCAGCAAAAGAATGCTTTAAATTCCCCTTTTATAAACTCAAAATCAAAAATTTGCTTTCGCACGGAATCTATCAATGCCACAAAACATCTTGCTAGGTTTCTAGTCGCATGGACAATGAGGCTTCCAACAAATGTCGCATGGCACATTTTCATGGATAACATGAATCAATGGAGTGGACGCCTAAGCCCGGTTTGGAGACAAAATAAAAAGAATGAGTTCGGGTTAAAATGAGTTTAAGTTAAACCACTATTCTTTCAAGTGCTGTTCAAACAACTTGACACATGCTAGCTGACTACCTGACACTAATAAAATTTCATTATTTTTTACTTTAGAAGTATAAATAGTTGTTATAAAGATAGTCCTTTGTGGGAATCCTTGGTTTATTAGATGTACAGATATGCTAAGAATAGAGATCATGCATCACTGATTTATCTTTCATTTTCATTTTTGTTATTATTGCAGGTTTACAAGCACATTCTTAACATTCGAATGACACTTGAACCCGACAGGCCTAATGATAACATAGCCTCTTCTCCGCAAAATAGAAGTTTAATCAACATTGCACATATGCGAAGCGTAAGATTGCAACTGTATCCAAGCTTTGATTAAAATAATTTGTCCAGGTTTACACCGTTTTAGCGTGTTGAAACTTATGAATGCAACTCTTCCAACACATAATTTAGTACTAGAAACTTGAAGCTAATACATACAAAAAATTAGTGTGTTAAAAGTAGTTTCTAATCAATCAAAGGTCCAGTGCCATCTGGTGATTGAATTGAAGATTTAAAGTTGCTATCTATACTCATCTCTTCACCATGTTGCTTCCTTTGTTGTGACTTTACAAATTCTTCAATTTTCTGCTTCAGTTGTGTGTCTGGAATCAGCATGTCTGGTGTAAGATGTGAACGGTTGAATGGGTCCGTCTGCGATTTGATAAATCGTTAGAAACAGAAGAAATGTAATAAACAGTGAGAAAATGTTCTGTATGAAAGAGCGGAAAAGATTGAAGATTTACAGCGTCGCTTAATAGATGCCTCTGAATCACTGGTCTGTCCACTATGATTCTTGAAGATGGTAAGATGACTGGATCTTTCATTAGAGTGTACTGCAGTTTCAATGTTCATAGTCTGTTAGATGTTCTTGCTTTTATAAAGCTTGTTACATCGAACACAATGTTAACTAATCTGTGGGGTCTGTTGGGTTACTCGATGATGGAGGCAAAATAGCTGGGTCAGGTAATTGGTCAAAAGGAGACGGGTCTAGTTCTTTTAATGCTGGTCCAAAGAGGTTGGGTCGGATCGGGTATGCTACCTAGGAAGTTGAAAGATTTGCAAACACTTTGGACAACTTTCAAGCCATTTGACTATCTACTTTCTGAAAATTTACCCATATCACCCATTGACGATATAATATAAGCCAAATCAACATATGTAGGTAAATGGATAGAGTATCATTTATGCAACTGGAACAAAGCAAGAACCGGTTCTCAACAATCTTTAACCAGGAGCTTGTTTAAAGATTAGGATGATTTGTAGGATGCAAAACCAAGCTTGGTTTTTTCAATAATCCAGAAAATTACCTGGATTGGATCAAGGAATTCATCTGGGATGTCTCCAAGAACAGCTTCAGCATCCATGGCTTCAGATGCTGCAGCTTTAGCCTTTCTACCAAGATCATCAAAAGCCTGTATAATTCTTGGATCTTCACCTATTCTTCTTAGAACATTTGCGGCTTCTGTGAATAACTGCACATGGTCCATATTAAATAATTATTGCACATAAAGTACAGCGCTCAAAAGTCTTCTTTAAAAGAACCAATGTGGTCCCATTGTTCCAAGATTATGAAAACATAAATATGTTAAAAACGCACCTGGTCATTATAGGACCGTCCATCCTTTGTAATGGCAGATGGAAAAATATTCTCATGATCACCCCTTGCCAGATGAACATATATGTTCACAATCTTCACAATAGAAGATAATTAGACATCATAGGATGGTAAGTTATATAAATAAAAAACTCATTAAAAAATATATGAAAAAACACACAGGTCGTTTTTTTATATTCTAAAGCGATGGTGATGACAAATCTACTAGTGTCCTGACTATTCGTCAAATGTCAATATATCTGACGACATTTAAACAAACCTGCTTTAGCAACTGTTTTGGTCGAAACTCGTATTTCTCAGGATCCTTCAAGCTTAATGATTTCCTCTGTGGGCCCACGAGTTGTAATAGGAAGTAATTTAACATGTTGGCAACTCTTTCAACCTGCAAAAAGAAGGAACCATAAAAAAACAAAAATATTTTATATAACATAAAGGTCTGGAAAGAAAAGATACCATTTCGGGTAGCAGGAAAGGAGCTGTAATTTGCTCAGTGGTGAAAGCAAGCATGCTCACATCTTCCATGGCCAACTTCATGTCAATCCTAATAATCTATATACAAAACAACCTAATTTCCTTAATATGTAATTTTAAATAAACATGTGGATATATTTCAGTGCGTAGATATGAAAAACGAACATTTTCTTGAGAGTGGAAAAGTCTAGTTCTCTCCTGCCTCTCTTGTGCAGGCCTTTGTTCCCATTCAACTGTGTTAGACATCTCAGCTTCCAGTTCTTTGAGTTCAAGAATCTTGTTGAGACTTTCATCAAGAAGAAAGATACTGTCATTTATTAAGAAGTTCAAAAAGTTCAGGTAAACCCCCTTTTCCTCTTCTTTTGCAATCTAGGAGCAAAAAAAAGGTAAATGATATAAGTAAACTATCAGAAAGTCATTAGAGGTGCATATAAACAGCAAGCCTTGATTTTAAATCACCTGTTTCCAAGCACTCTGGTGTACAGGAACCTGCCAAAGATACTCTAGAAGTTCGGCAATGTTATGTCGGATGTTAAATTTGTCATAGAACTGCACAAAGTCAAGTTACAAACAATTAGTCAAACATTGCAAGTTTGATGGAACAGGAATATCATATTATCATGAACTCTGAGGGTAAATTTGGGAAACAATCACCTGAGTGTGTGAGCCTGTGAACTCGATATCAACATAAAGTTTCAGAAGATTTCTAACAAGGTACTGGACAGATAAGTGGTGCCCCTCGAAAAGTGTACTTGTGACAGATGATACGTCACTGCAGACACGCAGATGCAAAAATATGTAAGTTCCCAGATTTGATCTTGATATTCAAAACATAAGATGATAGAATATACAGTACCCCATACGAGGCATCCAGCAGTTCAGTACTTCAACCATTTTCGCTCTTAAATAGGGATTTCTAATGTACTCTGGGCTTGCCATGAACATGATAATGAAGTTCATAAAATCATCCTACCAAATAAAGACAGATAAAACTATAAACCAACAGCAATATAGTGCTCAAGAAGGGACAATTAACAGTAAACATGTTAAAAATCTTTTCTACCAGCTTAACACCATCCAAAGCTCGTGGAATACGAGAAGCAAAAATAAGCAATTCCATAGCATCTTCCACAAAGTGCTCAGGCATACATGCAAATTCCATTGGGCAGGATTGTGGTAGAGGCATTTTGAAACCACCTATACGACCAACCAACCAAACCACCATTAACTGATAGAAAGATAGTGCCTGTTGAATAAGCCCTCCATCCTAATATACAGAAACAAAGTATAAATACATTATATTTTTTCAAAAGGAATCCAGTCAACGAACACATGAAAAGACTGGTTTACCCTCAATATCTGAGCTTCATAACATAGTTTTTCCTGTGTAAATGATTCGATTTCCTTCTCCAGTTGAGTAATGTCCTGGGCTAGTCGAGGTGAAGGTGCTTGCTCCTGCATGGTTTTTAAGGTTGCCAGATTATCCTCACATCTTGAGATGTCCTGCAGATCAGTAACATATACCCACATATCAACCACAGAATTCTGTAATAAAGTAGGTAGTAATTTCGACCCATTAATTATAAGCCTGCAACGGTTCAAATCAGAAAAATTAGCTAAAGGGAGAAGTTCAAAGTTCCCTAACATTCTACTTTTAATGCAAACAACCTCCTAAATCATTTTATTCCAATATTATGATTATTATTGTAACAAAATTGTTTAATAATCATAATTAACACTATAATTATTTGTTACTTTTTAGGATATAGGACAAAAATCTGTTTTAACCATACTAAAAATGACTTATTTCAACCTGAACCAGCTTTGAAAAGTTACCCAACCCGCCTGACGCCCACCTTGCCACCTCTAGGCTCTAGGTTAAAGAAAATAAAGGGATAAAGGCTGTGTAGTGCATATTACCTGCACAAGATGCTTGAAGTCCGAAAAAGCTTTTAGCAGCCCTAAATTAAGAACTCGCGCAGTCATAAAGAAGCATTCACAAATAAATGAGTAATTCGTTGATTCCTGCTGACTTGTTCCAGCATTATTATTTTGTACCAAACCAGAACTTGTCGTTTCTTGGGAATGAAGCAACTTGTTTTCTCCATCGCTAGTGTTGCTTGGATTATTTTTATTCAACCATTCAGTAACTTCTTCGGAAGATGCATGAAGGGCAGTTAATTCTCTGTGTTGAGTTAAGATAGACAGTCAAGATAACATTGAAGATACAAAATATGACACAATCAGCAGTCTAAAAAGGATCTTACTTGAAATCCAAACGAGATCCATAAAATACATATTTTGGATCAATTTTGTCTTTCTTTGTTGAATTTGCGTCCAAGAAAGGCTCACATAGTCGAAGCATAACAGCACTAAGGTTCACAAACATGCCCGAACTTGCAGAAGATATTGGATTAACCTATCACCAGTTGCAAATATTCAGCAATAAATTAAAAATAATAATAATAATAAAACCCATAGGAATAATATACAGAGCCACTCGTATCTTGTCATCTAGTTCATATTGCATTCAGAATTTGCATTTATAAATAGGTATATCAAATACTCGTTTCACATCATGTGGCCAATCTTTAAGATGCCTGAACAATAACCAACCAAATTTGTAGAAAAAACTACCATCAGATAAATACGGACCTGTATATGAGCCCTTGATGCATTTTTGTTAATCACTTCAGCAATATACTGCAGCACATTCTCTCGTGTGCTTGTGTTCTTAAGGAGGGACCTAAGAACTTCTGTCAGACCATCATATAAGCTATTCATGACAGTTTTAATTGTCGTGAAGTGAGATAAAAGATCAGCAGGCCGTCGTGTTGATGATTCGGAAAAACACTGTTGACTGCACAATTGAAATATACAAATGTTCATGAAATGAACCCAAATTCTCGTGAAAAACAATTTCAAACTCACCCAACATCAGGCTGACCCTTGAACATAACATGATCAGGAAGAGCACTAACATGAAAAAACGGACCCAAGATGCTAGTCATCTCAATTACCCTACCATTCAAATAAGCACCTTTCGGAATCCACCACGGATGATTCACCAACGCTCGAGCACCAACCGGAAAACTTATCAAGTACATCAAAGCCCTCAACGGCTGCTGAAAGTTCCCAAGAGCAGAACACTTAAGCACAATCCCTCTCAAATCCTCATACAACTGCTTCAATATCGGTTCCACCGAATCGTAATCCGAATCCCTAAACAACTCATCCAAAAAACCAGCACAAGACACACCACCACTACCACCACCACCACCACCAAAAGCATCAATCGAACTAGAAACCTCAGAGAACACCAAAGGCAACAAAGGCGAAACATTAACAACTGATTCCATCTGGACCAAGAAACATATCAGCTGACCTAAATGATTCTACAATAAGAAACAGATAACTTCTTCGCCTGATTAACAACTGATTCCATCTGAGCCCTAATTGATCTATCCTT
>BJCO01002328.1:0-13415 GCA_018326465.1 Flaveria floridana
TGTAAAATAGTTTGAACTTCAGATTATAATATTCTCGTGAAAGTTGAAGATGATCGTAAATGAAATCAACAAACGCTTCGTACGAAATTTTTTGAAGAACAATAGTGGTACTTCTGGTAGAAACATCACACATAACATTTCCGTTCACAAAGGAAACATCACCACCCCAGTATATTTGGATAAAATAAGGTCTAGACATGATGAAATTTGTTGGTTTGAAAAGGTTTTCGTTTAAGTTGTTTGAGGATGTGTTTTTTTAAGTGAAGATAGTATGGTTTGAGAAGGTTTTGATTTTTCGTTTGAGGATTCGGGATAATGAGATGGTTGATGGGTTTGATGGGTTTATATGCGACCAGAAGCCCTAATAACAAAGAACCCGCCGGTCCCATTGGCGAGTTCTCTCATATGTCAAATCCACCTCAGAACTCGCCGGTGTCATTGGCGGGTTCTGAGGAACATGACAAATTCTAGGCAGGTAGGGGCAGGAATCTTGGCAGGCTTGGGGAGAACTCGCCGGTGTGACCGACGGGTACCGCTAACGTTTAATTTTTTTTATTTATCCCACAAGTCAAATAAATTTTAAGTTTAACCCTATAAATAAAAAAAATCGTTATTGTGGTATATAAAAATTGCATCCCCAAATTTTTATAAATTTTAAGTTCAACTTCATCACTCGCAATTCGTAAACCCTAGAACTTTCATACCCCCATATTTCATCTTCCACAATCATAATCAAAATCAAAATCAAAACGTTAGACTACTTACCTTTCGAGATCCAAGTGGAAATCATGAAAAGGCTTGCTGTCAAATTGTTGATTCAATTACGATTGGTGTCTAAAGCATGGAAGAATCTCATCGATAGCTCTGATTTTATTGCTCAATATCGCGGTCAACAGCAACATCTACTTGTAGCGTATGAAGGAGTAGATGATGATATCCCTAATTATGTTTCTTTTGTAGATGATCACACTTTCCCCCAACAGAGAGTTTCCCCCACTGTTCCCCTGCTGGTTAACATGCTTGAACATTCATTCCTAGATATAATTGGAAGCTCTCATGGCCTGCTTTGTTTGCATGGTGTTTGTCCTAAAACCCAAACAGATATCGTTGTTATTTGGAATCCTTCGATCACAAGAGCCATTGCTGTTGTTATGCCTAATGTGGTATATAAAACGTATGAAACTGTTTTTGGTTTTGGTGTTTGTGGTGCAACCACTGATCCTAAGATTCTCAAGATTACGCAGATTATTAGGCGGAGTTCAAAAGAAGCTATAACTAGCATCCCCTGTCAAGTTGAGGTTTTTGCATTAAGCACAGGGGTTTGGAGACCTCCGTATAGCAGCAATCTCCCTCGTAAATCGATTACATTTGACTGGTGGTTGCGAGTAACTGCAGGTGGGTTTATTTATTGGATTGCTGAAGATAGGATTACCATGGATGGTGGACACACTTCTTATAATCTGATTATGGCATTTGATATCACAACTGAGGAATTTAGACAAGTAAACTTTCCGCATAGTTTAGCGCATGAGTCTCGTTGCAATATGTCCATGTCTAAGCTAAAGGATAAGCTAAAGGAGTCTCTTGTCGTGCTTCAAGGCGGTGTAGAAGCTGATAATCCTGTTACATTTGTATGGATGATGGAGGATGGGGTTCCTAATTTGTTTACAAAACTATTCACTTTTAATGTTAACACACCTGATGCAGGAGTAAACACACCAGCTGCAAGAGTAAGGGGGTTTAGAAAAAGTGGTGAACCTATACTTGAAATTCGTGAAGATGAGCTTCCGTATATAGAACTTTTTGTATATGACCCCAACTCAAAACACTTCGATTCACTCGGGATTAGTGGAATAGCGTGTTCATCTTTGGTGCATCCCTACATGGAAACATTGCTTCTGCTTGATCAGCCAAATCTTACAGCTTATAATGAAATGGAAACCATCAGGTTTCTAGAATATTTGGCTTCATAAGGTACATGACTTCATTCTGGGTATGCCTTTTGATCACTCCATGTAACCTTAAGTCTTTTGCTTATAACTAGAATTTGGGTATATAAGGATGTAATGTTAGAAACTCATGTGATATTTCTTTTAACTATTATTATTAGATTGAAATTAGTTATCTATTGTAATTGCTTATCAGTTATGGTTACAATGTAATTTAACCATAGACAACAGCAGTGGTGTACATAGATCTGTTGAATATACATACAAGCTGATTTTTTAGACTACTAGAACAAGACTGATGGGGTTGAAATTAAAGCTAATATTAACAATGTGGAAGTTAGCAAATTTAAAGTACCACAAGCCTCTTGATGTGAATTTCCTCATGTTTTATGTTTCTGCATTGTTTGTAGCACAGAAAAGCTGATCGGGGTCTAGTTGAGTCTCAAAGCCCTATTATTCTAAGTGAGTCTCATTTGTTTTGTTTTTATAGTCCTTTGGGTTGGAGTGATCTGGTTTGGAGTTGGGGTTTTTATAGAGAGAGACTGTTTGGTTGAAATTGGTGGTATTAATGATGGTGCTAATCTATTGAGATTTGGGAGCTGCTGTATTGCTTTGTTTGGATTTGGGTGAACACAGATGAGAAGTTTGGAGTTAGAAGGTCCAATGTCATATATGTGAAGAAAGTCAACTATGGGTCAAAGGTCAATGTTGATCAAAGGATGAGAATGATACAAAATTATATTGGATCGAATCATTATTAGTGTAGAAACCTTGAATCGATAGACAACATATGCCAATGAGCCCTAGATCAAATCAATGGGTTTGGGAGGAGGCATCCCATGGCATCCCATGGCTTTCCATAATGGATATTATGGATCGAGTCTCACTTGGTGTAATATGATCCAAGTGGGTCAGTGGTTTTATCATAGTAGGTCTTTGGGTTGTGGGTTTCTTCTAGAATGGTTGACAGACCGGGTAGTCAGCGTTGTCTGTGTTTACAGGCGTGGGTGGCCTTTGGCCAATAGGTTACTAAGGTGACTGAACTTAAAAACTATTTGTTGGCCGTTCAAAAAAAATTAAACAACAACAGATCCAAATTGCACGGGTTAACACCAGATTAACGTCAATAGGCAACAAGTTTTGGTCAACTGCATGACATTTTAACCTTTTATTACTTCAACATAACACTCTTAGTTTCTAATATCTTGACAATAATATGAAGCTTAAAAATTTAAAAAAAAAAGTGTGGTGAAATAATATTTTATTTAGTTACAAATATCCTATTTATGAATTTTGGAAATTAAAATAGGTTGTTATGATAAATTCCCACAAATATCTCACCCTCAAAATCATCCCCATTAAATAACTTAGGGTAGTTCTCTTTCATCTCTTCTTCTTGTGACCTTGTCCAATTTCATTGTTCTAAAGTCTTAAACTACTCAATTCCTAAGTTAAGACTTACTATAGGTTCTTAATTCTTTGATGTAATTGAGTTTCTCATTAGCTTCTATATCACGAAAATTTTTATGATACCTCACCTTTGCATAATAGATGTCTTACCAACATATTGGTATTCTATACTTTCCTTGCATAGATCATCTCATAATGGATTCTAGAGTGATTACTACCGCTACCCCAAAACTGAGTTACCATTGAAATCAATAACATAAGATCTTATCTCTTAATGTTAATTTTTTTTTCGCATTGGCCGTCATTCTAGGTTGAGATTTTATGCTCGCGCTCACTCGTGTGCCTCTTGTATATTTGCAAAAAGTAGAACATAAAATGACTATCCTAGTCTAACAAGGTCGAAATTGGTACTCCATGTGTAGCCACTACGTCTTTATCTCTTTGAGATATAATATCATTTTTACTCTCCAACCAAACGGTTATAGATCCAAAACCAACAAAATGTAGGTGTGCTAATTTTAAGAGTAGAGTAGGTGTATAGTAAAGTGTGTGCTTATCGTTAAAAAACTTTCCAAATTGTTGAAGTTTTCCATATGGTTTCTTGTGTTTGGATATTACTTGTAAACTCTCAGGCCTCTTTCAATATGTTTACAGATATTTTTTTCAAGCCTATCCACAAGAATCAATTTTTGTATCTTCACTGCATCAAGGTGTACTGGATACCTGGACTTGTGATCCTTATTTAGACACAACCATTTGACAATGGAAGTGTTAAGAACTCGCACCAGACCGAATGCGTCTTCAACTAGATTTTGAATCTTCTTTTTTTGCTTCAACTTCTGCTTCTTTATTATCGCCAAACAACTCTGAAGTTACGTTTTATCTCGGTCGAATAATGCATTGCTTAACAACTCAACGCATCGCCAGTGGCATTCGTCTTTCTCAGATGATAGAGAATCTCAAATATAAGTATTTTACCAACTCTAGCCATCTTTTTTGTCTCATTGATCCGAGAAATACTTCATCATCTTTCATCATTTTAATGAGTTGGAGATCCTTTTTTATGATCTGCAATTTGGGTCATGTATTCCTCTTTAAGGGCTTTATACACCCCTCAAGATTTACTCTTGAAGCCTATAGCTCCTTCTCAAGTCTAAAGCTTTTCCCATCCATTTTGATTTTGAACATGTTACTGTCATTTAAATGCACGTTTGATCAAGTATTAGTTTATTTCATAGTAAAACCATTTTTGAACTAGTTAAATGATGCTTATTATAAAGTAAAACATAAACATATATCTTTGATAAGCTTTGTACCTGATATAGTGATATCCTACTAGACCTTTTCATTGCTATCACTGACATCAGCTTTGCCTTTGGCTTTCTTGTTTTCCTTTTTATGTAATTTTGATATGAGATAACAAAAGGTCTAAGGGATCTAAATCAAACTTAGTCATCAAAATATTATTTTTCCAGAAACGCAGCTCCTGACATGAAGCATAGAACTACAGAGTCAGAGTACTACAAAGATGTTACTTGCATTTAATATATGGGACTGACATAAAAATTGATGAAGTTGACAAACAAACACAGTTTAAATTAAGGAAACTTTTGCTACAGATCACAGTTTACACTAGGCTTCCCTTTTGGGAGGCCAAACACCGAGATTCAATTTCACTCATTCGGTCATCTGGTAACACAAATAGTGGGCTAAAAGCGTCAAATTCAGAAACTAAAGCAGAATATAATGCTACTAATTCTCATTGATTTCGAGATAAATTCCAAGATTGTGCTTGTGATAGTGTTGATTACATAAATGATAGTCAAGAAGACGGTCAAAGGGTCAGGATACAACATGATATCTTCAAATGAACTTTCTAAGAAAGACAGTGGAGCTGCACATCATAGTCAATACAATCTGGTTTTTACTTATTGAACAACATGTTGGGCTCTTTTACGAGTACACCGCCGTACTAATTCTGCTAACTCTCAGAAGCCAAACCAAACTTAAATATTTCATCATTCATGATACAAGGTATGATATAATAATCCATGAGGTAAAGGATTTTATAAGGAGGGGGTATTGGTATGGAATAAATGGGACTAATAGTGTCATTGTTATAGTAGACGGTTTAAGTGAAACATGTGTTAGCTCAACTGTTATAGCGGATCAGTGTATGTTAGTTAATAATCTAATTCATCGATGTTTTCTAAAATCGAAGTCAACGATGAAAAGGGTAGGCTAAATTTGATACAAACATTTTTTTTATAAAAGTCCACTTCTTTCTTGGTGCAATTTCAGTTCCGAATAGTCACAAATTAACTAAAAAAATTATTCGGATCATAAGTCCGGTCCTCAAGAAAAAGGGTTCTACTAATAGTTTTGATGGAATTTTAGAGAATAAAATAGGACTTAGAAGAAGAAACGCAACCCGGACAGAAAATAAAAACACAAAGATTAGAATCACAAAAGAAAGAAGACCAAAACCGGGTAGAGAAAGAACCTAGAGAGGTTGTAAATATAAGCTAATAATTTCAAACTTTTTAATTAAATCCACATAGTTTAATACAACAAATCCCTAACCTAATAAGCTAAGAATATGAATAACATCAGTCTCAATGTACAATTACTCCTAAAATTTACCAATCAAAGAAACTTGGTCATGATCACAATTTATAAGTTCTCATGTTTGGGCGTTCATCTTTTTAGTTTGTGGGTTCATCGAGTTCATGGGTATAAAATCCTACAATGAAAAAACTGACCTGGTTTGGTTGGGTTACGCATCGAAGACCTATATTCAACAGTCTCCTGTAGTGTACATCTCCTATTTCAAGAATGAAATCGTGTATTGTGCGTGATTTTCACTTGAATATCCAAATAAATCTAACTTTACCATATTAAGTAACAAAAAAAAGGTTTTAAAGTAAATAACAATTAAAAAATGCAAAGCACAATTTACTGATTTAGAAATTGCTAGCAACCAAAGTAGACTATGCTTACTTTTCATTTATTTCCAAAAGGAGTTGTTTCGTATGATGTTTCACATGCCTAAGGTTAGACAAAGAAAAAATTAATAAATGCATAGAATGGGTTCATACAATATATAAAGACAAAAATCATTAAGGAATGAGATTTTACCATCATTAAAGTTGTCAAGTTCTCGAATGTTTTCTTCCACATTAACCGGAGCACCACTCGAACGCATCCAATCTTGATAACATATTAATGCTTGTATAGTTTCAGGAGTTAAAGATGATCCAAATGAGTCAAGCACTCTTTCTTTGGTAGTGAAGGAAGATTCAAATGCCACCGTTGAAATAGGAATAGCTAAAACATCACGTGCAACAAGTGATAAAATAGGAAAAATTGTACTTCTCCTCTTCCACCAATCCAAAACAGTAAAATCTTTACTTTGAAAGTATTCGATATCCTCAGTAAAATCTTCAGTCAAATATCTATCCAACTCTAACTTAGGATCATTTGTCACACCCGATCCCGCCTTTATCCTTTTCACCTCTGCCAAGCTTTTCTGTCTAAGAACTTTAATGACGTCATTACTATTACTTGAGTGGTGAGATGAAGATGGCATGTTCTGAACCCATTCATCAGAGTGAATTCTTTTATAATCATTAATTAGCTCATATAATGCACTCTTACACAATGCAGAAATTTTACCCCCATCTTCATCATCATACATATTGCAAAGAGTGACCTTGAGATATATAAATTTTGTTCTCGGATCGAACACAGAAGCAATGAACAATAACAAATTAAACTTTGCAATTTCACCCCAATATTTGACAAATT
Source organism: Flaveria floridana (assembly GCA_018326465.1). NCBI lineage: Eukaryota > Viridiplantae > Streptophyta > Magnoliopsida > Asterales > Asteraceae > Flaveria > Flaveria floridana. The sequence goes on from BJCO01002328.1 coordinate 7,167, forward strand.
TTCTCTTCATTCTTGATGACATCTCCCTAAGTACATGATCCTCACTTGACAAACATTCCTTTAGAACACTATAAATGCAATTAACAGAATCCAAAAAAGTGTTTGAAGTAATGTACTTTGTGCCTGAAACTTTTAAATTAAATTGATAATAATGTTGAAGGAAACCTACTAATCTCTTCACATTATCCCAATCAAAAGAACTTGGAACCCGAATACGCTGTCCAAGGTCACTCCTACCCTCAGTTGCTAACTTCTCAAAAACCCGTTCGTATAATATTGCTACACTCAACATCAAATAGGTAGAGTTCCATCGAGTTGGAACATCCAAGCATAATGACTTTTGGCATTCGAAATTTTCCAACTTGGCGAGCGCTTTGAACTTCTTCAATGTCGGTGGTGATTGTGTTACATACCTTACTACTTCCCTAACACTATCCACTGAACTGTCCATTTGCCTGATCATATTTTGAACAACTAAATTCATAACACATGCCATACATCTAACATGGGTCCACTTACCTTTTAAAACACATTTTATCCACCTACATTTTCTTTTCATATACTGGATGGCAGTATCATTACTGCTTGCATTGTCAATAGTAATAGTGAAAATATTTTGTAGACCCCAATCAAGCAAACATACCTCAACAGCGCTTCCAATATCCCTTCCTCTAAGGCTCAAAATAGGACAAAAGTTGATCACTTTTTTCTGCAACCTCCAGTTATTATCAATGAAATGAGCAGTGAGACACAAATAGTTGGTTCCTTGCAAAGAAGTCCAAGTATCAATTGTCAAACAAACCCTAAATGTTGACTGCTTTAGTTGAGCCTTAAGTTTTGCTTTTTCAACAAGAAACAACTCATGAAAATCCTTTGTTATTGCACTTGTAGATGGAATCACAATGGCTGGTTGACATAACACCATGCATCGTCTAAATCCTTCATTTTCGACAAACTTAAATGGTAGTTTATCCGTTATTATCATATCAATTATGGCTTTCTTAGCAACTTGTTGATCAAATCTCAAACCAAGTAAACCAACTTTGGTATGCCTAGTATCTTCAACTTTAGTTGCAGCAAGAGTCAAATTCAAGTGAGTTTGAGATTGATTTGAAGGATTAGAGGGACAACTTTTCATATGAACCAACAACATGGATTTTCCAAATGTCAATGCACAATAATTACACCTACATTTTTTCTTACCATCATCGTCAATGAACTCAGTGAAATGATTTTCAGTCCCATTAGAAGTATTCCTTGTACTAGAAGTTATGTATTCCATTTTAGTGCTTTGGCTCTCTTCTTTTTGAGAAACCTCACTAAGAAACTGCAGAGATGAAAAAAGATATTAGTACTGAATCAAGATTCAATCAGAGCAACCACGATGACCTTGCTTCTACATTAATAACTTCGGAAAGTGTCAATGTGTCATGTTATTAAGGTAATGAAAGAAGATGCTATGAATTAATATAAGTGTAACTGGATTTGTATTGCAATAGAAAAATCAAACATAATGTTTCTAGGAAGGAAATGAAACTCACTTTGCTATCTAAAGCAGATGCAGCACTTGGACGTTTAGCTGGATCAACCGAAAGAAGGACATCTAGTAGTGACAATGATGAAGGCGAGAAATCTTTAAATTTCTCTGTTAAGCATCTTCTTGATTGGACTTGGGGCTTGTATAGGGTTTCCAAAGGTAATTTGTACGTATTCCAATATTCGTCTGAAGGCGACCCACATAACGCATAGATCTTCTGGAGCTGCTCCGCCTAGGACCATTGAAGCATTTTTCAGTCAAATATTAAATAATCTGACAATTATTGGAAACCATTAACATCATATACAGCACAACATCAGTTATTTTTCATATTCATGCCCTCATCTTAGTGATAGCTAGGGAATATGAACAAACAGAAAACGCAACTAATTCATTTGATACGTAACATCATCGAAACTAAGTCAGGAAACTAACACATTTCAGTTACCTTACAATGCTAATATGGGCCAACGTAGGCATTAATGCAATAATCTGCTAGATACTTATGATCATGTAAAGCATCATCCTTTGTCCTAGAGTGTTTGCTTATAAGCAATTTGAGTAGCCATGACAATTTACAACCATTTATGTAAAAGAAATATAGCTGTTTCTATGTCTCTAATGGAACAAACATGTAAAATATTTTTTTTCCATATATAAAACATGTATGGGGGAGGTAGAATAACAGGAAATAATAATTGCTCATGGCCTGATGGATAAGGTGTGTGGCTTATAAACCGGAGATTGTAGGTCCAGATCATACTTTTTAGAGTTACAATGTGGCAATTTAGACTATGGGTTAAGATCATATACAATATATCCAGCTAACGAACCGAGATACCTCTGTGTGACCAGCCAGGATAGGCCCCTTGGCCAATAACCCGCCCAAAATGCAGCCGGCACTCCAAATGTCAACACCTGCACCATATTCAATAGCTCCTAATAGAAGCTCAGGGGCCCTATACCAGTAAGTAGCCACATGATTGGTCATTGGCTGCTCATGAATAAGGTCAAAGAAGGAAGCAGAGCCAAAATCAGCAATTTTAAGAACCCCATTATTGTCAATAAGAAGATCTGATCCTTTAAGATCACGATGCAGCACTTGATGGTCATGGCAGTACTTCAAACCACAGAAAAGCTGATGCATATAATGCCTCACCTGCCATATTCAAAAGAATCTTAACATGTGAACATAAATGGTGTCCAAATTAGTTTTAAAGATCATATTCTTATTGAAACAAACCTGAGACTCGGTAAACTGCACAGTTGTATCTGCAGAGAGTGCGGCCAAATCATGCTCCATATATTCAAAAACCAGGTACAGAGTTTCAGACATCCGTGATGTCACTATACCTTCTAGTTTAATAACATTGGGATGATCTAAACGACGCATAATTACAATCTCCATTGCCAACATTTTCACACTCTCTGGATCAGAAGTATCACACTGGATTTTTTTCAATGCAACAACATTTCCTGTTTGAATATCCTTACCTTTATATACATCACAATAAGCTCCTTCTCCAATCTGATCACAAAAGTCGTCAACATACTAAATGATTAATATAATGAAGTTTAACTGAAATCAATGAAGACAGAGAAATTTATCAAAATTACTTGCTTTGCCAAGATTCTGGAATGTATCGCCCCTACGAGGTAACCATCCCTTGAGTGCCTCCCCTGAAGCAGCAGCAAGCCAAGATGGCCAACCAACAGCTACTAGCTCCCCAAGAACATTAGTAGGTGGATTACTATCCCAAGGATTTGGCATACCATTGTTGCTATTGTTATCGTTCTTGTCTGCGCAAAATGAACACAATGAGACAGGTAATGGTGTCATTTTAAAAGGTTCTATAAAGAATTGATATGTGTGTTTGATGCTAAACTTTAAACATTGTTGACTGTCAAGAATGACCGGGTATATCATATAATCCTGAAAGTGTAGCAAATAAGTAAAATACATCCACACTAAAAGCATCACAATCATTCCGACATATATTATAATTTGTTTACCGTTTTAGAACGTTAATATATCCATTTCTGATAATAAAAAATGACCGTAGACAAGTACAAATTGGGTAATGCGACAAGACTATTAAATACATATAGCGCATACTCGGAGAGGTGAGGATCTATAGAGGTTTGACTTTACCAGAGTTATCTTCGGAGGAAAATAAATACTTCTGCAACTTCCTACCAAATGTAATTATGCCTGTTTCTGGAACCGAATCATGACTTCTCTCATGTAATGCCAGTACAGACTCAAGACCGTGAACAACCTCAGCCATGGTAATACGTAGCTTTGGACGAGTATGCAAACATCCATCCACAATTTTTGCATAATCGTTCAAGCATTTGAGTGAAATTTGCCCCTTTAAATCTGGATCAATGATCTTCTTTAGTTTTCCTCCTCTCAAAAAGTCTTGCGCCCATCCAACCAATCCCCATTGTTCCTCATCAAGACTCTTATCCACTGCCCGTTTCCTGCATAGCACTTCCAAAAGAATCACTCCAAACGAAAACACATCAGACTTCCTAGTTAGTCTGCCAGTCAACAAATATTCTGGATCAAAGTACCCAAACGTCCCTTTGATGAGGGTATTGACATAGGTTAATGACCTATCTTTAGGGCTTATCTTTGACAATCCAAAGTCCGAAAGTTTGGCTACCCATTTTTTATCTAGCAAGATATTCGAACTCTTAACGTCACGGTGTATGACCCCTTGCTCAGTGCCAGTCCCAGTGTGGAGATAATCTAATGCACGTGCAGCACCTATACATATCTTGAGCCTTTGTGAAAAAGATAAAGGAGTACGAAGGTTATGTAGATGATCCGCAAGTGTTCCATTGGGCATATATTCATAAATAAGGATCATCTCTTTGTTATCATTACATTAACCAATTAAAGACACCAGGTTACAGTGTCGCAGCATAGACAGCATTTCAACTTCGGCCCAGAACTCTGTGGCTCCTTGGGCAGAACCTAATTCCAACCGTTTGATGGCCACAACAGTTTTTGTTCCATTTTTCATTGTGCCTTTGTAAACTTTTCCAAATCCACCTTCTCCAAGAGCAATCTTTCATTGAAGTTTTGAGTGGCTGATTGAATCTGAGAAACTGGAAAGTGGGGACAAGCTAGTCCAGTTGGAAACAGTGACACAGTCTCATCACTAGATGCAGTTAACATATTTTGTCCTGGTTTTCAGTTGGAAAACTAACTAACTAATCTACAATCATTAACATGAATTTCCATCAATTGTTGAGAGATTAGTGATTATTAAAGAGTGATAATGCTAATGAATTACAAAGTACCTGATGACTGAGAGCCTTGTTATGTATGATCTGAACACTGGCAAATGAAGCTGGTTTTCAAATGGTTTACTCCTCTTTCTTGCATTATAAAAATCTAGTGGTGGACTATTAGAAAGGGACAAAAGTTTTTGTTGACCTCAAGTCTGCTTTCTTATCATTTCACTAAATATCTAAATAAGAACAAACAAGTAAATCAAACAGCTCACTTTTTTCTATACTATAATTGTAAGCCACCTAGACTTCAATTTGTTTTCATTAATTAAAAACTTAAAAATATATATATCCTAATCATTACAAAATATGTTTTTGATAATTCATGAGGTTCAAGTTGGGTCACACAATAAAAGCAAAAACCCAAGTTAAATACATCATTTTTTTTATGAATGACAAATGTACGATCCTGTTTCGAAGGATAGGTGTTATTTTAATCGGGTCCACCTATCCGTTTCCCAGCAGGGACCGCACCCCCAACCCCGAGGAAACCCATTGCTGAGAAATCATACTGGCTCAACTCTGAGTATTTTGTTCAAAGTGAGACTTGAATTCATGACCTCCATTTTTTTACATATCATAGATACCTCATCTTAATCAGTTAGGCTAAGGATCATTGGTAGTTAAATACACCATCTAATTTCATCTTGTTGATTCTGAAAGAGTGAGACAATAGACGATTTTTGTTTTTGCTTTTTTTTAAATTTCTGTAATTTGATTTATCAAGTTAAATGGACTTAATAATTAATAGTTAAATGGATCTAAGACAGCTTTTTAGTTTCGGCTTAAATTATATTCAGATTAGTTTATTTTAAACGAATTTGAAAGAGTGAGACAATAGACGATTTTTGTTTTTGCTTTCTTTTTTAAATTTCTGTAATTTGATTTATCAAGTTAAATGGACTTAATAATTAATAGTTAAATGGGTCTAAGACTTAGCTTTTTAGTTTCGGCTTAAATTATATTCAGATTAGTTTATTTTAAACGAATTTGAATTATCCAAATTAATTATTTCATACTCGTTAATTTGTTTATAATAGGTTTGTATTACCAAAAAGTGGTAAATGTTAATTATTTCATACTCGTTAATAGGTTTGTATTTTAAACGAATTTGAATTATCCAAATTAATTATTTCATACTCGTTAATTTGTTTATAATAGGTTTGTATTACCAAAAAGTGGTAAATGTTAATTATTTCATACTCGTTAATAGGTTTGTATTTTAAACGAATTTGAATTATCCAAATTAATTATTTCATACTCGTTAATTTGTTTATAATAGGTTTGTATTACCAAAAAGTGGTAAATGTTAATTATTTCATACTCGTTAATAGGTTTGTATTTTAAACGAATTTGAATTATCCAAATTAATTATTTCATACTCGTTAATTTGTTTATAATAGGTTTGT
>BJCO01002329.1:0-12964 GCA_018326465.1 Flaveria floridana
AATTCTTAGAAATAACAATAGTAAAAATATCTCTTGCTTAATTTATTAAAAAGCTATTTTAATAAAAAAAATTAAATAATATTATTAGTAATTAATGTTATTATTAAATAGGAGAGAGAAGCGGGAAAAAAATATTGAGGAGTAATATGGTGTTGATATGTGTCCTCATAGATACCTTTTTAGTAGAGTAGGAAGATAATGACGTGAGACACATATGAGCTTTGTAGACAGTTTATAAGTTTTTTGCCGTCTCTCTCTTATTTGATATTGAATGTCACTTGTCACTTTTTAATGAATTCTAAAGTTTGATTTTTTGTCTCTCTTCTATTAAATAATAATGATTTTTACTCAAATTTAGTAAATAATATGATTACATCAATTGTCCTATACTTTTTTTTCATAAAATATCATTTAGAAGGATATGATATGTTGTTTTATAGAGTAAATTACTATTTTGGTTCCTGTGATTTGATCATTTTAAACATTTAAGTTTAAAAATAAATTTTCTAATAAATCAAGCCTTATGGTTTGTATTCTATAATTTTTTCAGTTCAATACACTAACAGAGTTATATTTTTCAGTCAGTTTCTAATAAAATAACCAAAATACCCTTAAACTGAAATAGTTATTTTTAATAACCTCAAGGATCAAAAAGGTAATTTACTCTCTCATAAAAATATATTATATATATATATATATATATATATATATATATATATAGAGAGAGAGAGAGAGAGAGAAGTGTTTTTGTTTTTATTTTTCAAAGATTTTTAAATTTTAGTTTTAACTACTCGGTTTTAAACGTCGTATTTAAATCATTCATCTTATCTAACGAAAAATTTAAAAACTGTTGGCTTGTTATACTTCTTATATAAACTGTTAAGCTTACTTAAACGTTCTTTTAATTTATTTGTTTTATTTAAACTATAAAATCTTTTTAACTGTTATTTTATTTAAACGTCTTTTTCTAATCATCCAATTCCATTAAGCTTCTTTTTAAATTTTTTTGTATTTATGCATATGTTTAAATATTTGGTTCGTTTAAACGTAATTTTATCCCGTTCTTTTATTTGAACGTGTTTTTACTATTCGTTTATTAAAAAGCTTACTTTTTATACCAACCTTTTAAAATAATTTAACTATTTGACTAATATGTGTGGGTATATGTATAAAAGACTTTTACTTTTATTTATAAAGTTTTAAAAATATATTCTTAAACCGTTTATATTTTAAACCGATAATTTAATCAATAAAAAATGTTTTTCAGTGTTTTTAAACCATTTGGTTTTCTAAACATCATTCTTTAAAAAATTGATTTTCAAAAATAATTTTTAAAAAGTTGGTTTTTTAAACAATTTTTAAAATCATTCATCTTCAAACCGTTCGGTTTTAAAATCTTCTGGCTTTTTAAACGTACTTTTTATAATTGTTTGGTTTTTTAAATTTATTTTTTAATTGTTTGTCTTACTTAAATGTCTTTTAAAATCTTTTTTATTTTTCAAATGTTTTATTTAAATGGATTTTTAAACCGTTCAACTAATCAAAATTATTTCTAAATTTGTTTTCCTTATTAAATGTCTTTTTCAAATCGATTGGTTATTCAAAAGCAACAATTGACTTAAAAAGTTTATATAAACTAAACTTAAGTAATTTTAATATCGTAAAATCCCTAATTGTAATGAATAAAACTCAAGTTAATCCTTAAAATAATACAAATGACATAATTTTAGAAATTACTTTCAAGTCAACTTGAATAAAAGATGACAAAAAATCAAAAAGAGAAAAAAAATATTTTAATAAAATGAATTGTTTAAAAAGAAAGCTTTTTAATAAACGAATAGTAAAAAGACGTTCAAATAAAATAACGGGATAAAATTACGTTTACACGAGCCAAATAATTAATAATATGTATAAGTACAAAAAATTTAAAAATAAAGTTTAATAGAATTGAACGATTAAAAAAAGACATCCAAATAAAATAACAATTAAAAAGACTTTACAGTTTAAATAAAACAAATAGATTAAAAGGACGTTTAAGTAAGCTTAACAATTTAAATAAGAAGTATAATAAGTCAAACAATTTTAAATTTTCCATTAGATAAGATGAATGGTTTAAATACGACGTTTAAAACCGAGCAATTTAAAATTAAAATTTAAAAAACTTTGAAAAATAAAAATAAAAACATTTCGTGTGTGTTTGTATATATATATTATGTTTGTGTGTGAGAGTAAATTACGTGTTTAGTCCCTGAGGTTATTAAAAATAATCATTTCAATCCAAGGGCATTTTGGTCACTTTATTAGAAACTAACTGAAATATCTAACTCTGTTAGTGTATTAGACTGAAAGAGTTACAGAATGCAAACCATAAGGCTTGATTTGTTAGAAAATTTATTTTTGAACTCAAATGGTTAAAATGACCAAACCACATGAACCAAAATAGTAATTTACTCTATTTTAGATATATATTTAAAAAATTATTTAACAGATATAATCCACAGGTTTCTAACACAATATCTATACTATATATAAAGTATTTAGGAGGGGTATTTTAAGATACCCTAAAATTAAGAACACATATTTTACTTAATGCATAAGGTACAACCATTTTTAAGCGTAAAATAGTAATTATATCATTATATACGGATTACCCCCTTACATTAGTTACATAATAACCCTACACTTACTAACAATTACTTAAAAGTTTAACAAATTTGAACATATTTTAATTTTGCATTCGTTTAGGAATTTAAGAACCAACTATTTAACCATGTTCATTATTTTAGGGATTTAGTAACAAATTATTAAATAAAATTTAATTATGAGGTAATAGTGAATAAAAAACAACTTTAAACCTTAATATTAACACTTACGTGAAATTTTAACAAATTTGAATTAGTAAAGTTATTTTCTTTCTGTTAAATGAAGTTTAAATAATGAGATAATAATGAATAAAAAAATATTTTTAAACCTTTATACTAACCACTGTCATAAAATTTTAACAAATTTGAATTATTAATAAATAAAATTATTTTCTTTCTACAAAATAAAGTTTAAATTAATATTGAATAAAAAAACAAATTTAAATATTTATACTAATTGTACACATATATAACATTAAGTAATAAATAATTTTAAATATTTATATTAACTGTACAAATATACCAACTTTAAAGGTGAAAGGTACAACCATTAAAAAATCTATTATATATAAAGCATATGAGAGTGATATTTTAAAATACCATAAAATTAAAAATAATTATTTTATTTAATGCATGATACACAATCATTTTTTTAAGATAAAACAATATTTATAACATTATTTATATATTACCCCTTACAATTATTTACATAATAACCTTACACTTACTAACAATTACATAAAATTTTATATTATCCACCCATAAAAAAACTTAAGTTGTTTAAGTTTTCATCTATATCTTTTAATCTATCACATTTAAAAACTTTTTAAAACTACAATTGTAACCTTTGTTCTTTTAAACGTTTTAGTGTAAATTTTTTACTAAACTGATTTGTATTTTATGAGTTACAATAAGTTAATGCGTAAATGTACAAGTAATTATGCAAGGTGTTATAAATTTAGCTTAAAAACATAATAAACTTTGTAAAAATACTACAAGAACAAATAAATATTAAAAACACGTTCCGGATGTAAAATGTCGTCCCGTCACATTGCGCGGACACCCTTCAAGTTTATAATATATGAAATATTAAAATACTCATTGGCCCCTTCTCAAACCAACTTTTGTCTTACACTCCACCCCTACCCATGAATTGGTCTTCTCGATCATTCAGGCCGCCAACTATCTCAACCCCTCCATCATCGGTCGTATTCATCTCCACTCACATCATATCCTCGACCAACCATGTGTTGTCACCTTTCCTGTCATCTTCTTCATTTGCCTGCCACACACCACCATAACCACCATCTACTCATTAAAATCATTGTCACCATTACCACCACCGTTGTGTAGACTACAGAATCCTTGTCACCGGCCTCTAAATAGATTTCCTATGCAAACAAACATGGATCATGGTGGTGGCACTTTTGATCTTTCAAGTTACCACTTGACCAAATGGCGGTTGTTTCAGGCAAAGAGGGAGGTAGTGATCTTCATGGAGATGGTAACTTTGGCTTTCTAGGCATGGTGGTCGGTTTTCTAGCGTGTATGCGGTTGTGATCAATTAAAAGTGAGTTTGTGGTGGTCATTTACATGAGCCAAACAAGAGATGAGGAAGATGGAAGCAAGGCGAGCCACACTTATGTTGAGGCAACATTTACTTTAAGTTTCTGCATTTCTTTAATTTTAAATTGGATGAGACTCATAACATATATCCTTCTAACTAATTTAGTTGATTGAAAAAGTTAACATACAGCCAACTCAAGAACCAAGTTTGTTGCATTTTAACAAAACATATCGTTCCAATCGGTGTAGTGTACCAATTTGGGGCCAAAATCACAATTTGGGTGTATGTATATAAACTGTGTAATTAATTCATATTAAACTAATTTTTTTACTTATAGTCTGGAACTGAAATTCACACAATGTCATTACATTTTTACAGTTTCTTTAAGTCATTCTATTACATTAGACAAATATTATGTAAATACTAATCAAAACAACTGATTTATCATGGTGCACTTCAACTTCTTGCTCTCCCTTGCACAAGTCATATCAGAATGTCCTTGGCACTTGAATTGATACACAAGATGAACAAAAAAACAAATTCAAACACGCCATAATTGTCCCATTTTCAACTTTTAGACCAAAATCCTCAATATTTTAACAATCCCGATCATTTCTAAACAACACACGATTAATTGATAAACATTAATAAGAAAAAATCACGATGACTTTAGCAACCCGGATTAATTCTCAACACATAAGATGACATTAATAAAAAAATTGCTATTCCATAAGGCATCCTTTTAATCAAAGTAAAAAAGATACTATTGTATTGCCAGCCCATAGTTGACCCAGCTGACTCTTTGAATATAATTTTTTCATTCCAAGTAATATTAACTAGACATGCAAGAAATAGTGTATTACCTGTGAAACATCAAGCCCCATACGATAAGGATTAGATGAAGAAAGTCTTCGAGAAGATGGCATGCAGACAAGTCTTCTTTCACAGGTACCACGTAACACACCAACAAAAATATGCACTCGTGTCTTTATTTACAGACGAAATGGAGGCTGCTGTAAATGAGTATTTGCTAAAAATCTTGTGCGGGCATTGCAAATTGAGTTGCAAAGTTTTCAACTTGGGCCCTAAGATCGATAATATCTTTGTTGTTTTCAAGACCTTTCAAGAAGGATTTCAGCATTTTTCCATGTTCCCTCTGCACTGAACTTGTGATTTGAGCTGCTCGACACAGAAAATCTGCCATTGTCTCGAAATCAGATTCCAGACAGCCTCGTGAGGTCATTGCAGGAGTACCTATAAATGTATATTCATCAGTAGTGCACAACCATCCTATAGATAGTAGATGTGGCAACATGGGCGGGTCACAAAAAACTTTTTTATTCAACTTCTTTAAAACGATTTATAATTATATACGGGTGGTTAAATATGGTAAATATGGTTAAAAAAGTTATTTAGTTAACAATCTAATATTTTATTTGCATGCTTCATTTGAGCCATTTGACTTTTCGCTTGAGTAGTTTCTTAATTTAACCTTTGGACCCGCTAAGAGGTATACATTACCCAAACTGACCCGTTTACTAGTAAACTTCTAAACTTCGAATATGTCCACATTTTAAACGGGCAATTGCATATCTCCCCCTCCAAAATTCTAAAATTTCATATTTCCCCAAATCATATGCTTAAGGATCATTGTACTTATGCATTGAAAACTTGTGTTTTCGGGGCAATATGTAATTTTTCAGGTGGGGAGAGGGATATATGCAATTCCCTCAAAAATATTATATACAGATTTATATTTAAAATGATTGATTATACTCATGGATAAAAAAGAATCCGGAGTTAGTACTCACCAATCCTCACTCCTCCAGGGATTAGAGTCCCATTATCGTCAAATATGGCTGTTTTGTTAACAGTAATATGACACATCTCACATACTTTCTCCAAATTTTTACCTGAAAAAGAGAACACAAAACATGAGGACCATACATCAATGATAAGCAACAAAAAAGTAAGTACCATGCAGAGCAATGCATATTGTAATTCTGTTTCCCTAACATATGAAATAATTTAGGGTTTTAGTTTATTCCATGTAATCAATGATAAGCAACAAAAAAGTAAAACCATGCAGAGCAATGCATATTGTAATTCTGTTTCCCTAACATCTGAAATAATTTGGGGTTTTAGTTGTTCCATGTTGTATACCGTTAGTCTGTTACACTCCAACTGAAAATAAATCATAGCAAGTTTCAAGCAACATACGCCTCAAAGGCAAATGCAAGTTCAATCATAAAATCAGCAGAGATTTAGAAAAAGAGGGACTGAATTATCCAACAGTTGAAGCAATTGTGAAAACTCCGTGTAAGATATAAAAAATTTTAACTTTTATAATTAATACCTCCTGTATAATTGTTTGCTCTGAGACTCTTAGCTATATTTTATGTTATCTAGATTACTATACTATAATACAATAATACACTACATTGTACATGAAAAAAAAGGGTTTTTGGGAGCAGCCTCTCTATAACTAGATTAGAGGTAAAGTTTACCCCATCACACCTTGACTAGACCCTGAAAATAGTTTTGCTATGAGTGGACCTATACATGTTTGTTTTTGTTTATACTTTCATGAACAAATACTGCAATGCACCCATGCAATAGCAGCCACCATAATTCTCCAATACGCAGTGTTGTAAAAATCGCTAGGTGCTAGTCAGGCGGTGAGGTACCGAATAAGGATTAATCGAAATTAAGGGATTAATTGGATTGGGATTTTTACATATAAATTTCATGTTTATAGATAAATTCAAACATTATATATGCATTTTTTATTATAAAAAAATATGTTCAATTTATATATATATACACATATTTGGCTGAAGTTTCTAAGTTTCAGCCGGAATTTCCCAGATTTAGCCGGAAATTTCCAGATCACCAGAATCACGGATTTTTGGCCGACTAAGGCCGCCTGGGTCCGATTTTGACCAACATTAACTGATCAGCGACTAATTGGCCGCCATGTCAAAATTACTAGGTGAAGGGGTGATTAGGATTAATGGGCGTTTAATCCTGATTTTTACAACACTGCCTATACGAACTTTAGTTGCTCTCAAATCTCACAGTAAATTTCTTAGAAATGTAATATAAAGTTGAACACGTTGGTACTAGCAGAACCCAAGTAATTTAATGAAGACAGTCCATATTTAAGATTAAAGATTCAAGCATTAAAAGACTTGGCTACCATGTAATTTCAGAAACAGTAAACACTTTAGTTGTAATAAAATTTAGTGGAATTAGAAAAGTATGATGGCAAACACGAGTGTGCAACTAGTGTAGTAGCAAGTTAGAAGTGCACTCCCAACTTCAGGGCAGAAAGAAAAATGTCGTATGCAACATGTATACCATACAAATTGCACAAATTAATACAATAACACCAAAAACCATAAAAGGCAGTTGAACCTTCAACAAAGAACAAAAACAAACATGCATGATGCAACCTAGACTAAAGGTTGTATTTAAAAAGCGCAAGGCGCAATGAGGAGCTTAGGTCCCAAAAGCAGAGGCATGAAGTGAGAGCTTCATGGACGTGAGGCATAATGCATTATATAATATTATAAAATTTATAAATTAAAATACAGATAATATTTACAATATTCTTAATCCATGAATACCCTAAAATAGGATAATAGATAAAATTAGACACGATTTACAAATAAACCTAGTATATCCCAGTATCCCACGCATGGTCTGACTATGTAGGGTCTGGGAGAGGTAAGATAGGAGGCAAGCCTTTCCTCTATCCTAATGGTAGAGAGACCATTTCCAATAAGACCCTCACTCCAAAAGTTTTGAGAATAATAGTGACACAGAAATCATGTAATATGTAACATACAAAGGTACAACACACAATAAGCAACCATAATGACGTAAGCACATAAAGTAAAACCTCTATAAATTAATAATTTTAGGACCGCGATATTTTATTAATTTAGCAAGATGTTATCATATCGATAAATTAATAAATTATTAATTTAAAGAGTTGGCTTATATTTGTGAGCAACTCTCAAATTAATGCATCGACCTTCAAAATTTCCATGTCCGTTCACTTTACCCATTTGAATAAATCATAAACAAGGACTTTCAAAATTCGCATGTACATTCACACATTAATGAACTTGTCACTCGGAATAGTGGCAGTGCTTGAACACTCCGATAGAGGGGGCAGGGACGAAATTAATTATTTAGAGGGGGGGCGAACTTGATATATATAAAAAAAATTACATCATTACCGAACCAAAAATCAACATTATTGACGAATAAAAGAGGCGGGCGGGGGCCCCTCCTGGCCCTGTTATCCTTCGCCATTGACTCGGAAAGAAGCATTGCAAGCGGCAACAACTATTCACAACTTTTTGTTGCAATACGAGAATACAGTGCCTTAACTCTTAAGTGCAATGGGGAGATTTAAAGATGAACTCAATATAGATTTGAAATTCACAAAAAAACAAGTGACTATAGATTCATTTTCTACTAGACAATCCTAGAATTTTGGAATAATTTAGTAATTATTAAATTATAGTTTCGCTGGGACCAATATATTTACATTAAGATTTCAAAAAACTTATTATTTTATTATTTTATCGATTAGGGTCCAATTTTGGACTGGTCCCAAGTTGGGACCGGACAAATTATTAATTTTATCAAGGTTATTAATTTATCAAGCATAAAATTATAGAGGTTATACTGTAGCTTGAGCATGTCATAAGCCAGCAAACAATAAGATAGCATATAAAGGTACCAGTTCATCCAGACTAAGAGGTCAAAAACCAAGACAAGACAAATCCCCAACGAAACTAAATGAAACAAGAGCATACAAACATTGTAATCAATGTAACAAAGTGTAAAACACGCTCAATGCACAGCTATATAAGCTGTATTTACAGTCAAAGTTATTAAAAAAACAAGAAAGAAAAAAAACAAATCATAGAAATAGAGAAAACAGTCAACTTAGAGACAAAAAAAGAAAAAAATAAATAAAACTCAATTGCTGCATATATAGTGCAGGAAAATATGTAGTTCATTAGAAAAAATAAAACAAAAAATACTACAGCTCTGCACGACTGCACTATGCTTCAGCCAGTCCAGCCCTAATGTGTGTGACTAGTCACCTTTCAGCCTACTCAAACTTTACCAACTCAAGCCTCAGGCTCACTTTTTAAAACCAAGAACTAAAGACCAGTTGTACTAAGCACACTAGCAGAGTGCTACCCCATCATCTCAAGCCTCAGGTTTGAGATTATGTGTGTGACTAGTTGTACTAAGCACACTAGCAGAGTGCTACCCATCATCTCAAGACCTAATGTGTGCGACTAGTCACCTTTCAGCCAACTCAAAATTTACCAACTCAAGCCTCAAGCTCGCTTTTTAAAACCAAGAACTAAAGACCAGTTATACTAAGCAAACTAGCAGAGTGCTACACCATCATCTCGTACATTTTTTACCACATAAGAACCTACTGGAAACAGAAGCATTCAATACCCATGCAAATGATGTGTTTTTCCTCCTGTTTATGTTCCATGTTTCAGAATCTGCAATGCTTTAGAGATCAAAAACCTTTTTGCTAACCAGAAAACTTGTATTACCTGGAGGTTGTCTTAATCTTGTCAGAAAATAAAATGTATCTCAATATTTCCATTTACCATATTCAAAGCAAAAAACTAATAGCATAAATATAATTCCTGCATCCGATTTAGGGAGAATGTAAAAATCTTTCATCGCTGCTGGTAATTGCTTGGTCATATTAGTAACTTTTAGTGAAAAGTAAAGCAGCAATGAGATGATGACAGATTTAATACCTTGTCCTAAACCAACACATTGAAGTATTGAACCACATTATAAATTCACAGAAGAAAAAATTAAGGTGAAAATAGAGGATTTGTACCAGTCACTCCAAGATTTCTAAGATCCCAAAGTAATAGATGATTGTCAGTCCCTCCTGTGACAAGCCTGCAGTTTCTTCTCAACAAAGCAGATGCCAATGCCTGGGCATTTTTCTTCACCTGCTGCATGTACTCCTTGTATTCTGGAGTAGCCAATTGCTTCAGTGCAACCGCAAGGGCAGCAATATGGTTATTGTGCGGCCCACCTTGAAGTGCAGAACACACAGCAAAATTTATTTTTTCCTCAAAGTCATATTTGTCACTACCATCACCTTGATTCAAAAGCATTCCACTTTTCCTAGGCTTTGGACCCTTTCTGTAAAAGATAATACCTCCTCGAGGACCACGCAAGCTTTTATGAGTAGTTGAGGTTACAATGTCACAAAATTCAAAGGGGCTTGCACATTCCTATAAAAAAATAACCATGAAACAATCAAAACATAAAAAAAAGATGAAAGTCAGCTAAAGAACAAATGAGGTACTGACACTCAATATCAGATGTGTTTTCCTAAGGAGATTGATTACTGTTTACTGACGTTATCAGCATCAAAGCCTCCTTCACAGATTTCAAACCCATCATGTCTAACGGTAAGACAATTTAATATAAGAAACTCATTATTAAATAAGGTTAAACCAAGATATAGCATAATGTTAGCATATGATAAAAGATATCAACATTGCCAGCCAAAATAAATAGCATACTGTTAAAAAAACTAATCAATTCACATATGCAGCCTGTAAACTTAGTATTGCACCTTAAAAATTGGCATAATAAACAACGAAATAGACAACATGAATAAGAACACTCAAATTTAAATCAATGGTAGAGTAAGAAGTAAGAACAACGGAAAACTACCAACTTTTTAAACAAAAGTAGAATTTGCAACTATACCATTGACCAACTTTAAAAAAGATGGATATCTATGAGCCAAACAAAGCCTACAGTGAGTAAAGTACAACTCATAGCAATGAACAGTGTAACCACTAACAATAACATATAGCGACAAGTGAAGCGGATAACCAGCAACAATTTAGCAATAAGCAAAAAGATTTTACCTTGGCAGCAATAAGACCACTAATTTGAGCCATGTCACACATCAAGACTGCACCACACTTGTCAGCAATCTGTCTAAATTTATGATACTCCCATTCCCTAGGGTACGAGCTCCCACCACAAATAAGTATCTTCGGGCGAAAATCAACAGCTCTTTCCTCAAGCTTCTCAAAATCTATAATACCCGTCTGTGGATTAACCTTGTAAGAAAGACTTTCAAAAAATATTGAAGCCCCTGAAACTTTCATCCCATTAGGCGTGTAATACCCATGACTCGTGTTCCCTCCAGAAGGCGTATCCAACCCCATAATTCGATCACCAGGCAACAGCAAACCAGTATAAACCGCGAAATTGGCAGACGTACAAGAATACGGTTGAACATTCACCCCCCAACTCTCGGAATCAAGACCAAAAGCAACTAAAGCTCGTTGGCAACAAAGGATCTCAATTTCATCAATGTATTGATTCCCAGCATAGTACCTAGCACCCGGCATACCTTCAGAATACTTATTGCTCACATGACTGCCCAAAGCTTCCATAACAGCCTTACAAACAAAATTCTCAGATGCTATCAATTCAATACCATTGTATTGCCTACGCTTCTCTTTCTCCAAAATCTCAAATATATCAGGATCAGCAGCCTGAAGGGACTGATTCCCCCAAGCTCGAACAGCCTGTCTACGCGATTCAAGACTTTGAACATGACATCGTTTCGTCAAACTACGAGACGAAGCGGAATCAGTGGTCGCACAGGAGCTATTATTGTTATTACTATTATTATCCCTCCTTCTCTTCAAACACATAGAATGACCTAAAATTCGAAACTCCCCATCTATCTCCTCATCATCTTCACCCCCATCTTTACTCTCCTCATTCAAATCCATACTCCCATCGTTCATCCGCTGGTGCTTCTCATTCAAATCCATCGTCTTGCCCTCAGCTACAGTCTGTTGCTCCATCAATTGAAGAGGCACACCAGACACAACATGAGGGGAAGAGCTTCTGAAACTCGAATCGATTTGAAACGAAAGAGTGTCGTTGCCTAATTGACTGGTGTGAGACGAGTGAGGTGCAAACCCTAACGACAGATTCGGCTGTGAAGCACGGGTGAAATCCATAGGACAAAAAAAAAAAAACCACTGGGAAACAAACCGTTCACCTGATTCTAAATTCTAACAGTAAAAACAACAACAAGAAGAAGAGGATGGATAACAGCAATCAAGAACGAAGAATCGGAGATTGGTGATTTGGGCTTCCATTGATTGTTGAATGAAACCCTAATTGTTTGTTTGTGAATTGAGATTGGAGATTTGGTAAGCTGTGGGGATGAATTGAGGGGGTGTTGATGAGAAGATTGTGATGAAGTTTGGTGGCACACAGAGAAAGATGATGAATTGAGATGAGGCGAAAATGGAATTGAGGGAGAATGGCGTGGGTTTGACGAAGGGGGAGGGGTGAAGGGGGTGTATATGGACACGTTACTGCATCGGCTTTATCGAATCGGGTCGGGTTAGTACCACGTAGGAAACCCGGAAGGCAGTTACGAAGTGAATGTTGGTTAGGGTCAATGTTCTCAGAACCGGATCGGACGTCGAACAGGACGCTTTACTGATTTGGTGGTCGGACCGGTCGGACCGGTCGGATCGGATGGACCGGATTTAACTATATTTTAATTATATTTATATATGTAATTAAATATAAGTAATTTATATATGATTTATACATATATTTTATAGTTATATATAAAACTTAACTATATTTGTATATCCGAATTACTAATTTATGGTTTAACACCCCGTTTTTA
>BJCO01002330.1:0-14480 GCA_018326465.1 Flaveria floridana
GGTTGGGCAAGAAGGCCAAGGCCTTCATCTTCCAAGCCCTGCCGGAAGATGTCCTTATGCAGGTGGCCGCATTTAAGTCGGCTAAGGACATCTGGGATGCCGTGAAGAAGCGATATGTGGGCGAAGATAGAGTCAAACAGGCCAGAATTCAAACTCTTGATCATGAGTTTGAATTGCTGCGCATGGGGGAGAATGAATCAGTGGATGAATTTACGGGGAAGATGGGAGAATTAGTGTCCAGGTATAGAGCCTTGGGGACACTTGTTCCGGCTGCCAAGCAAGTTAGCAGATTCTTGAAAGTTGTCCCCGATAGGTTTTTACCCATTGTGGCTGCTATAGAGCAGTTTTCTGATCTGGATAAGATGACATTTGAAGAATTGGTGGGGAGGTTAAAGGAATATGAGGAGAGACTCAAGCCAGCCACCCAGGGAAAGAATTCGTCTGGGCAACTGCTCTTGACCAAGAGTGAGAGGCAAGAGAGGACTAAGACTGAGTCCAGACCCCAAAATTCAAGACCCAGTGGGCCAAATGGGTAGGAGAACAAAACAAAGAGCAAGAACAAAGGGAGGTATGCACAGGGCAGGGGGAAAACCCAACACTGAGGGTAGTGACAGAGGTGCCAACACCTCTAAGAAAGACAAGAGAAGCATGAGGTGCTTCAATTATGACAAACTTGGGCATTTCTCTAGTGAATGTCGAGCACCAAGAAAGGGTGATCAGGAGGCACACTTGTCTCAAACTCAAGAAAATCAAGAACCGGCCCTGCTAATGGCTAAGCTGGATATGGGTCTTCTTGAGGAGCAACGTGTGTTCCCTAAGAATCTACCTGATAGAAGTGACTCATGTACTTGGTATCTTGACAATGGGGCCAGCAACCACATGACTGGCATCAAAACCCACTTTACTGAGTTAGATAAAGCCATAACAGGCAAGGTGAAGTTTAGGGATGGGTCTGTGGTTATGATCAGAGGCAGGGGGTCCATCTGCTTTCAATGTAGCAATGGTGAACACAGGGTAGTGACCAATGTCTACTATATCCCTGCTCTGAGAAGCAATATCCTCAGTTTGGGACAATTAGATGAAGTGGGCTGTAGAGTGTTGATGAAAGATGGCTACTTATGGGTTTATAAGAAGAGTGGCAGAACCTTGATGAAAGTGAAAAAGTCAGAGAACAGGCTCTACAAGATCAAGCTCACTGTGACTCCCCATATGTGCCTGTTAACAGCCATGCATGACCAAGCTTGGACATGGCATGCAAGGCTGGGACACTTGAACTTTGATTCGATAAGCAAGATGTCCAGGCATAGTATGGTGAGGAGATTACCTAAGATCAACCACAAAGCTCAGTTGTGTGAGAGCTGTCTGGTTGGCAAATAGAGAAGTCATTCCTACCCAAGTGCAAGTAGTTTCAGGGCCAAGATACCCTTAGAGCTGATCCATGCAGATTTGTGTGGTCCTATGGATCCACTTACTCCTGCAGGTAACAGATACTTTATGCTATTGGTGGATGATTGTTCTAGGTTCATGTGGGTTCATCTACTACAGACCAAAGACCAAGCACCAGAAGCATTTAAAGTGTTTAAGGCTCAAGTTCAGTCAGAAACCTCTTATGTGATAAGGGCTCTAAGAACTGATAGAGGGGGAGAGTTTACATCCAGAAGCTTTGAACAACTATATGATATGGATGGCATAAAGAAGTATTTGACTGCCCCTTATTCTTTATAACAAAATGGGGTTGTGGAGATGAGAAATCAAACTGTGATGGGAATGACTAGGTCCATCTTGAAGGCTATGCATATGCCTTTGGACTACTGGGCTAAAGCTGTTAGGCACTCAGTCTATCTTCTGAACATAAGTCCAACTAAAGCATTAGAAGACATTACTCCTTATGAGTGTCTTTACAAAAGAAAATCAAAGGTAAAACTTCTTCCGGTGTTTGGGTGTAAGGCACATGTGAATTTTCCCAGTTATCAAGTAAAGAAACTAGATGATAGGAGTATCCCTGTGGTTCATTTAGGTATAGAACCTGGATCTAAGGCCTACAGGTTGTATAACCCAGGGACAAGAAGAATCATAGTAAGCAGGGATGTGAAGTTTGAGGAAGGCAAACCTTGGGAATGGGAAGGTTATAGTTCTGATGTGTCCAATCAGAGGTATGCAAAGTTTGGAATGCTTACCACTTTCCCCAATCAGGGTGATGTTGCATCAGACCATCCTGATGTTGATGAAAGTAATGAAGTCTTAACTAGTCATGTGCAAGATTATCAAGATCACCCTAACACTAGTTCTGAATCAGAAGAGAATTTTATAGATTCAGGGGGTGCAACTGAAGATAATCCTGAAGTAAGTAATCAGGTTCCTAGGTCTACTTATGATGATACACCACCCAAAGGCTTTTCAAGCTTAACTGATGTTTTTAGTAGAACAGATGTGTTAGAACAGATCCCTTTTGAGCCACCCATATTCAATGAGTCAGAGTTGTTGTTAATCAAAGAGCCAAGATGTTATGAGCAGGCTAAATGTGATCCTGAGTGGAAAAGGGCTATGCAGGATGAACTTGACAGCATTGAGAATAATAAAACTTGGAACTTGGTTGAGTGTCCAAGGGGAGTAAAGCCAATTGGGCTTAAGTGGCTGTTTAAGCTGAAAAGAAATGCTGAAGGGGAAGTCATTAGGCATAAGGCCAGGTTAGTAGTGAAAGGATATGTTCAGAAGTTTGGGGTGGATTATGAGGAGGTTTTTGCTCCAGTGGCTAGGCTAGAGACTGTAAGGTTGCTACTAGCTTTAGCAGCTGTAAATCAGTGGAAGGTGCATCACCTGGATGTAAAGACAGGTTTTCTAAATAGGGACTTGAAAGAAGATGTTTATGTGACACAGCAAGAAGGCTTTTTAAAGCATGGAAGGAGAGGTTGGTTTACAAACTCATAAAGGCTTTATATGGCCTTAAACATGCACCTAGATCCAGGAATGAGAAATTACACTTTACCTTGTTAGAATTTGGGTTTAAAAGATGTCCCCAGGAGCATCCTGTTTATAAGAATCAGGTTGGAGAAGAATCTGTGATTTTAGGTGTGTATGTTGATGATTTGATAGTGACAGGATCAAGTTTAAGGATGATTGATGAGTTTAAAACTATGATGAGGTCCAGATTTGAGATGACAGATCTAGGGTTGCTGAATTATTACCTAGGGATAGAGGTTAAACAAGAAGACAGGTGTATCTTCTTGAGTCAGTCTGGTTATGCAAAGAAAATATTGGAGGAACACAACATGTGGGGATGTAATCCAACTACAGTTCCTATGGATCCTGGTTTAAAATTAGGGAAAGATGAAGAGCTGGATGCAGTGGATGCTACATTGTATAGGAGACTCATTGGGTGTTTGAGGTATTTGACTCAAACCAGGCCTGATCTGTGTTATTCTGTAGGAATAGCAAGCAGGTTCATGGAATCACCTAGATCCTCTCATTGGCAAGCTGTAAAGCATATTCTGAGGTATCTTAAAGGTACAGTAGATCATGGCATTTGGTATAAAATTGGGAGTGTTGGTGATTTAGTTGGGTTCAGTGATAGTTCTCATGCGCCTACCAAAGCTGATGGAAGAAGCACCACAGGTATGGTGTTCTATTATGGTGCAGGGCCTATCAGTTGGGTGAGTCAAAAGCAAGAGACTGTTGCTTTATCATCGTGTGAGGCTGAATTCATTGCAGCTACTGCTACTGCACAGCAGGCTGTATGGTTAAGAGGTGTATTAGAAGTGTTATCTGGATGTTAAATAGGTCCTATTGTGATCTATGTAGATAATAAGTCTGCAATTCAGTTGATGAAGAACCCGGTCTTTCATGGAAGATCAAAGCATATAGATGTTCGGTATCATTGCATTAGAAGTTGTGTTGAGAATGGCTTAGTGGTGGTTAAGCATGTGTGTGGAGCAGATCAGAAAGCAGACATTCTAACTAAAACTCTTCCGAGGCTAAAGTTCATTGACATGAAGAGATTGTTTGGAGTTGGTTTCATGAAAGAATTAGGGGGTGATTGTTAGTTTAATTCTTTCATTATGTTTAGAATAAAGTTTGTACTATAAATGTTCAGTTAGTTTAGTATAGGGGTTAAAAGTGTAACTAGTTAGTTAGTTCTAACTATTATAAATATGTAGCTGTAGTGTGTATTTTGTGTATCACTTCAATAAGATTTCTTACTGTTATGTTCAAATTCTATCAACCTGGAATTTAGTATATATCTAAAGGACGAAATGTGTAATTTACTCAATTTTATTTTTTCTTCATTCACAACCACTCACAACAATCCCTTATAGTATAGAGCACACACTCATATAAAAATAAGGTATGGGCTGTGAATGCCCTAATGCATCCAAATTCAAAACAAAAGCAACACGGATTGGCTCATGGTAATTTTTATAGTATTTTCACATTTAATATTAGTAAACACAAAATAATTGTTTTTATGTAACGTCATCACAAACAGTGCAAATAAATTGATTGACTTCGGATGACGCATTACCATAAGATCTGCTATAATAAAAGTCTCATCTCCAATCTACATGAAATAAATCTATGAAACACTGAAAATTCAAAATCATTAGTTAACAAAAATAAATAAGCCTGATAGGCTGACGTTTGAAGAACTTTATCAATCAAAAACTGAAAAACGTGTTTGAGAGAAGAGATTCTAGACATGAATCATTAATTATCTCACTTGCTACCAATGATTCTTAGCCCAACTAGTTAGATGAGGTACCCATGACATGTAAACAATAAGAGGTCATAGGTTCAATTCTCACTCTGAATAAAATGCTCAGAGTTGAGTCAGGGAGTTTTCTCAGTAATAGTTTTCCTCCTGATGAGGTTGGGGATGTGGTCTCGGCTAAGAAACGGATAGGTGGGCCCGATTAAGATAACACTTATCCTCCGGAGCAGGGGTTATATTTGTCGTTCAAAATTTTTTTATCTCTTTTGCTATAATTATATCTTGTATAATCATCAAATTGCACAACCCATGCAGGTATAGCACAATGCATACCCTCCTCAATTATCTTATCATTCCCAATAGCCATCATCTATTAAAATCAATGCTAACAGGTTTCAAATTAAGGCTGATAAAGAAATATTAATTAATAAAAGAGTACAAAAAGGCTTTGCACTTACAGTTTAAAGGAAATAATGCCTAAATGAAGCATCTTGTGGCAAAATAAGACATTTTGTCTAGTGATGGGTTAAAAGCATCTGACATCAAAGAAATTGTAAAAGAAAAAAAAAGGCTATATTGTGTTCTGCAAAAGATAAAAGGTTAATCAGTTACTTTCAAACCTGGTTCTTTACAAAGTTGATGTTGTCACTGATGTCCTATGCGCTATCTTTCAAAGTTGTATAGATATCTTTTACAATTTTTTTGGCTTGAAAGAAAAATTTAAAACATTTTTTTCGGTTAATTTACAACATAATAATATCAAGGGAACTATCATCACTTCATTATCAACCCTGATTAGTTTACCAACAATGATAGAACAAGGCAATGACCAAAAAATGAGTCTTTCTCCAATAACAATAGCTCGCCTTTTACAAGAGCACTCCTCGAGTTAAAAATATAGTGCTTAGAGTTAGGCCCGCCCAAAGTAAAATAAACATTTTGACTCTGATAAACATTTTGACTCTGATAACAACAATGCATTAAGTGAAACCATCAGCACACACTAAATAAACAAATCATTCAAATTTTTTTAATTAATGAACTTTCATTCAAATTTTGCTTTGGTGTGGTTTTACAATTAAACTTATTGAACATTTTATAGTAAAAACACTAAAATACTCAATGTATTAATTAAAGCTTAATATGTATTAATTAAAGCTTAATTATGTGTATAGCTTAACTTAAAATAATTATAACCAGGTAAACTATAAAAAAGTCACATACCAAAATCATAAGGTGTCCAATACGTTTTTAATATAAACTTGAAGCCAAACTATTTAACATAGTTGAAAATTATTATACAAAAAAATTAATAAAAAACGACAGTGAAACAAAATCAATTACTAGTTTAAATTTTATAACATAAAAAAATATATTTTGAGCTCTTCAATTTGTTCTCGTACGATAAAAGTATATTTTATAAAAAAACTAAAATAATTATAAATATACTAAATCAAAAACCTATAGATAAAAGTATATTTTATAAAAAAGATTAAAATAACTAATTAATAATATTTTAGATAAGTTTATAAAATAAAAAGTGATTAAAGAGATAAAGTAAATAAAATAAAAACAAAATGGAAAGGTAAAAGATTAATGAAAATTGCAGATTTCGTCTTTTAAGGGTTAAGAACAAAATGACTCATTCACACAAAGCTATGACTGAAAAAGTTAACTTTAGTTAGTAGAAAAAATATAAAATATGATAAATTTTCAAATAAATGACAGTACTTATCAAAGTTTAAGAAACAAGATCCATAATTTTAAACATAATTAGAGGACAAAATTTGTAATTTACTCTAAATTTAATTATTATCTAAAGAAATAATGAGAAATGAGTCATATGTGATATGTCAACTGACTTTATCAGGGATCGTTGCTATGAAGTAAAGATACATATTCTACTGCATAAAAGAATTGTACATTGTGCTTTAAGATCGATACTTCTATCGAAGCGTATCCAACTATGATGTAGGGGTGTGCAAAAACGGATATGAACCTGTAAAATTCAAAGAACTGAACAGGGAATGGATTAGATCTCGGTTTTACAGATCTATAAACCAATTCCGGGTTCAATATATTTTCGTAACATAGTAATAAACTCCATCCGGTCTGGACCGCTTTCATGCTGTTTTCGGTTTGATTCGTTTCACCTGTGAATATAGGAATACTCCAGCAAGGGCAATTCCAGTGCCTGTATAAGATGAATCAACAAATTTATAAAATAAGTTAAATTTGAGTTTATTTGCAAGAGGGGCGTTATGGTAAATTGACACTAATGATATGTGAAGAGATTATATTTACCTATGGAGTTTGTGAGTGACATGGGTGTACGGAAGAAGAAGATAGATGCTACAATTACCACCACACGCTTCACGCAGTTACCCACACTGTGTGTAACTGGAGATACTCTTTGCAGTATCATATAAGCAATCTGTGTAACAAACACATGTTAGCTTTTACACGGGTCAAACTGGTCATTTTGGTTAGGGTCGGGTTGGCGTGAATCGCTTTGACAAAAAGGTTTTGGGCCCAGCCCAGCCCATTTAGACTCGAGCAAAAGAATTATATGATATGACCAGTACCCGACCCGCCCACTCATTTTGACACCTCTGTATAGTGACCATACTATCAAGTTGTTTCTATATCAATTATCAAGTTAGCGATTACAAGAACTTGTATAAATACCTGCTGATATGCATGGAAGCAGATTGAAGCAAGGATTGATCTAATGTACACTTGTTTGATGTTTAATCCCTGAAAATATAAACAGGAGAATCATATGGTTAGAATGTTAGATAACCATTTAATGTTATTACTTATTAGAATAATAAGATGATACTTTCAGCTTGTCTACTTATAATGGGTCGATTTGAGTTGTGTTTCCAACGAGTCAAATTTAAAAATTGGCTTACGGGGACTGACCATAGCTAGAAAGCTGCCCAAACTCTACTTTTTAATATGCATACAACCTCCCAAACTATTTTATTCAAAATATGTAAATTATTACTGTAACTATTGTTTTCATAAGCATAATTTAAGAATTAACTACTTGTAAAAGATTCAAATAAGAGATAAAAGGTGACCCAACCCAACCAGATTCAGCTCGGCTTAGAGCAGTACTAAAAAATGATGTGTTCCAAACCAAACCCATTTTGACCCATTATGTAGCATAAACTAGCAGCTTCTATAGTTATAAAATAATAAATCTATATCTTGTTTACACTAATACTCACAGCAGATTGCAGGTATGCAGGAGTAAATTTGACTCCTTCCACTAGTAATGCAACAGGGGTGAACAAGAAGAAAGACATAATTGTTATAACTGAGAAGAGAGTAATGTTGTCCAATGATTCCTGTAAAATATGAATGTTAGTTAACTCTTGTTTTTAGCCAAATTGGATATGATGTTAGATAATAGAGTTATTAGCCAAGATTACCTCTTTCTTAACCATAAGTTTCTTGCTCAGGACATTACGTGACTGATTGGCCAAATTGGATGCCATTGCACTCCAAAAGCCAGGCCTATTACCAGAATGAAAACATAAGATAAATGAATCAAATTATTTAGTCACTTTGTTTGGCTAACTAATACTAGAGGTGGCAATGTCGACCCATTTCCTCGTTAATGGGTCAAATTGGTTTACGATTTTATCTCCGACAGTTCAAGTGAAAAAAGTAGGTTGAAGTGTTGAACAGATTGAAAATTGACCAAAGTGTGTCTTTAATGCTTACAGCCTACTAAATCGTGTCATTTTAGGATAACTTTTTTTACTACTATTTCAATAACATAGTTTCTATACTCGTATATAAATCATATAGTTTCTATACTCATATTTGAATCATTAGCTAACTATAAAAAAATGAATGAAAAGTGTATATGGGCCAAGCCAACTCTATTCAAACCCTGCTTACTCGTACTAAAAAGAACATGTTTTGACCTGATACCCTTTCCATCCATTTTGCCACCTCTAACTAAAACTATAGAAAAAAACAAGAGGCATCAGGCATCAAGTGTCAACTTTCTGTCCTCACCAATTAAAAGAGACCTCAGTCATAGATGCAAGAATTACTCCACCAACAATTGGTACAAGGGAACTCAATACCCATGGTGTTGGCATCTGTTCAGGAAAATGAATAGTATTGTGATTACTTATAGGGGCCAAATTGCAAAATATGTATATAATCGACAACCTTCATACTACAGAACACCATTAAACATGTATATCAATAAAAGGAATAGGCAAAAATAGAAGTAGATAAACAGTAAACTAACCTCTCCTAGAAACATAGTAGATAGTACAACTGTAAAAAACGGTTCCATCGCTTTGACTGTATGAGTAAATGACACAGAAACTTTGCCAAGACTCATGTTCGTCGTAAGATTGCCTAACGTATGTATTATAGCCAACGGAAGGATCGCTAAAAGCTGCCAAGAAGTAATCAAATTAGCTTCAAGAAATATAAAATTTGCAACAGATAAATCAGTTTGATCAGTTTTAGCATACCTGTCCACGACTGATATTTGGCCACTTATGCAGATTTAAAGCCCATGAAATAAATATAATCAAATTCCCAACAACAAGCTGAACTGCAGTCATGGTTACTGGATTTGGGAAAACTTCCAGAACCTGTAAACCATTGATCAGGATGAACTGCATTAATTCTTCTGACCAAATCTTTAAGAAAACTTGGTACTAATTTCTGATCATTATGTACTTTCATGGTTAGATTTCACAGCCATTAGACTGTCTCCAACGCTAAAAGTCGTCCTTCCCACAAACAGTCTAAGTCAGCATGTCACATCAGCTTTCCACTAATATTTATCTATCCTTCCCACAATCAACTTTTACCCAAACACCATCCTTCCCACAAACAACCATTAAGAACACAAAACAACACACATTTATGTGTGTGGGCCCCACAAAATGCATCCATGGAGCGCCCTTTGAGGGTGAAGGACGAATGGGCATGCACAACGCAACCCTTCCGAAGGGCGGCAGCCGGCAGGGAAGGGGCTAAGGGCGGAGCTAAGGGCGCTGCGTTGTGGATAGTCTTAAAAGAACAACATTAGTCTAGAAATTACCCTATAATCTGCATCATATTATTTATTAATCCAATGAAAAAGTGAGGCAAACAGTAAACAACTATTCAAATCAAATCATGTGTTAGTAGTTAGATGGTGAATCCATTCATGGATAATATATTTTCCACTTTCATCAAATCAATCAAATTACAATTTTGTGTTTGGTAACTCCACTTCACTTGTGGGTCCATCAACATGTCTACTTATATCAAGTCATTTATGCTAGCACCATAAAAATAACCAAACAATACCAAATCACGTTAATAACGCCTAAACACATACTAATTGCTAAAACATTGGCCATTTTAGGTCAAGACAAAAGAAAAAGTCACCTGAATTGATCCTACAATTACTCCAAAAGGTAACGAAATACACGAATCTATACAAAATCTATGGAAAGTGATTATATCAAGCATCAACAGAATCATTTCATAATTGCTTTTACATTGAATCGATGTTCATTTGTATTCTAAACGTCGACTCATTATTTGATTACCGAATTCAAACGAGATAAATAACTTCAATAAACGAACAAATCGAGCTAACCTGTTTATTATAGATGTTGAAATAAATATTGAAAAGGTACCACAGCCCAAACAACAGCCCAAGCACTATCGTCTCCGCCACTTTCGACTTCTCCACCACCGGCGCCGCCGCGTCATGTCCGCCGGAGCTCTCCGGCACCAACGTCGCTCTCACTACGCCACCGTCACGTGATCCACGGTCCGCAACCAGCACAGGTTTCGAAATCCAAACACTCGGATTCCATGACGAACACGAACAACAAATCGAAGGCGATAAACGAACATTTGAGCAACAATCGATCGACGATTCGAAACGTAACGGGAGAGAAACGTGATTGAACCTGTGAAATGATGTACGATTACGTTGAATTCGAGGTGAAACTGAAGTGTTGTTGGTGAATGATTTGTGAAGCATTTTCGCCATTGATGAGAGCTTTGAGCTGTGAAGAACGTGATGAAGAAGAAGAGCGTGGGAAGGAGGGAAAACAAATGTGATTTGTGTTTCGTTTGTGTGTACTTAAGCTTTTGATTATTAATAGGGTTAATTGTTTGGTGTGTCAAATTCAAACTAATCTATGTTTGTTTTATCTTGCAATAATAATAATAATAATAATATTATAATACCCGTCACGTTATATACTAAACAAGTAATAATCAGTGGTGGAGCTTGAACATCTTAGTACAGGGGTGCGGCGAAATTAATATTTTTTAGGAGAATAAACTTGATATTTATATAAAAATTTACACTGTCAGACCAAAAGTTTAAACTAACGGACTAAAATTTAACATTACTGATGAAAAAATAGGAGGGGCGGCGGACCCCCCGGTCTTCACTATCCTTCGCCCTTGGTAATAATATTATACCGGTCGCGTTCTATACGAAACAAATAGAGAATTACCTGAACGGGTAACAAGTGAATACAAGTTTTAATATTATAATGTTCGTATGAATGAAACCAGTTTTAAATAAAGAATTACATGAACTGATAATAAGTTTATTCGAGTATTATAGTAAGTTTATACTAGTGTTGATTTATAGAGAAAAGTAAATTATTATGTAATTATCTTTGTATTGTGTTTCAAGTAATACATAAGTGCATGAATCATGATCAATTGGAGTATGTTGTTCTTATGTTTATTTGTTTTTTTGTGAATTGAATATACCTTCAATATTCCATTATAAAAATGATCCATGATACTACATTTGTATTTTGTTGATGGTCATACAAATATAAGCTCACATATATTTTTATTAATGATACAACAAACTTAAGATATGTTACGCCAAAAATCTCACTTGATAACAAAATTTGTTACAACCATTAGAATAGCGATGTATGTTCTTTTATTCAAAATGAATTGGATTCAAGATTCATTTGAAATATGTAATAGATTTAAAATGGAGCATCGTTGGAGAAAAATATAGTCATTAAAAACTAAAATTTTATTTTATTATTTTCAATAAGATAGATACAATATATATTTTTATTTGCAATAATTTAAATAATTATTAGGTGTAGTTAGTGTATATTTTACATTGACTGGTTTTTTTAACTTTTTATGTAATTAGCAATGCATAAAGTGTTAATATACAAGAGTATAAAAGCCAATACTTGTAGTGCAATCAAGGCTTTGTACTTTTGAAATGAGAATTTTTTTTACTACATACATATAAATTAGACGTCGTTAATTGAGATACGCTTTTAATGTGTATTCCGGCTTATTACATTTTAACCGTATTTTAAGTGTTTTAATGAAAAATATAAAAAATAATAATTTGAATAAAACATAAGTATTAGAACTACAATAATTTGATAGATATTCCTTAATGATTTTGTTTATAGAACTGTAAAAATTTAGTGATAGGTTTTGAATAAAGATATATCAAACTTGTGCCTTTCAATAAAAAAGGTATAAAGTTCTTAAAATCATTATGTAATTATGATGTGTATTACGTGTAATTGTAGTTTGAATATAAGTTTATGAATATAGAGCAAGTATGAGTCCAGATACAGATATATATGTTTGACCGACCGATTTTTTCAAAAATCTTTTTTTCGTTTTATTCAACAATTTAAATATATATTTTTTATTTCCGTAATGCTTTTGTAGTTTTGTGCGGTTGAGTCGTGTGTTTTTTCATACAAAAAGAAGGTACTTATCGATATTATATGAAATTTATCAACGGAGTTTATTATAAATACAGCTATATGGACATTTTGAAAACGGATCGGATTGTCCAATACGGCCCGTAATAACTTTTATTTAGAGGGCCGTTATTAACTTTATGACGGGAAGTAAAAATTTGGAAAAGAAAATAATATTTAGATTTAGATGTTTAGAATTTTTATTTATAATTTTTTTAAAATAATTTAGAGTAAAGTATCATTTTCATCCCTGAGATTTGGTGGTATTTTGCTATTTTCATCCAAAAATAAATTGTTTCTCTTGTGCGTTCCTGACATTTAAAGAACTTACAATTTCCATTCAATTTCGTTAACCTCTTTTATTACCTGTTAAGTAGACATCATGTGCATCTCATATGAGAGACATTTATGTACTTTTACACCTCACCAGGGAAAAAGAAAACCTAAAAAAAATTGTTCAATTGTCCCAAACATTAAAACATTATTCGGTTGTTTTTAATATTCAAAGTTGATGTTTACTTAACGAGTAAAAGAAACGGCGTTAACGGAAGTGGACAAAATGACAAGTTTATAAAATGCTAGGGACACAAAGGGGAAAATAAAGTTTTTTTTTATGAAAACGACAAAAGGTACCGAACCTTAGGGACGAAAACGACAATTAACTCAATATTTTATAATTTATAAATTTGTATTAGTTTTTCGGGTTTATTTTTTTTCTTTTATAAAATGCTTATTATAAATTTAATAAGCAAATCGATTCGTCATATTAAGTAGTTGAATCAGAAGATTAAATCGTTGAATCATTATATTTAGTTAATTTGTGAAAACAGAAAATAAACCTAGAAAATAATATAAATTAATGAATCATAAATAATGATAAAATAACTTAATATGGTTGATCAATGTATTTATAAATTAAATAAGTAAATTATGAAAGCAAAAACTAAACCCAAAAAAATAATATAAATTAAAAAACATAGAATAAAAAAAACTGAAACCAAAAATTCAAAAAATCTAAATTTAAAGGATAAAAAAATATAAAATCATACTTACTGTCATAAAATTCATTACGATCCCATAAGTAAAAGTCATTACGGGCCGTAACAAACAATACGAAGAAGAGGATCATCCTTTCGGCTAACCCCACCCTTAGCACTAGTTCTATAAACAGCGTAATCAAAAGTGTTTATATGAAGACAGAACAACATTCGATGTGGACGTGATTGATTAGATGAAAGAAGAATGCTTGTTGTGTTAGAGCTCTTAGAGGAATTATACTTCAAAAGATTCTTGTTGTGCAAGCAATTTTGTTCATATTGTTAGAACTTTTTTGAAGGTTCTCAAGACTCGAAGACGAGTATTTTCTAAAGACGGAAAGAAGGAGGCTAGTAACCTAGCAACCTGATAGACCTAGTCGCAACGACAATGACGAATTGTTCATGTAAACTAATTAAATTGAACCAGAAACACGTAGATGCTCCTTTTAACACATATGGTTTGGGTCCGGGTTTGTGTAGTCAAGCTTGCGTAATATTTGAGGATAAGTTTTCTTTTAATCACAAGAGTATGATGTCAAAGCATGTTGGATGAAACATTTTTTATATTTATATAATACTAGAAGGGTGCCCGCGCAATGCAGCGGGATGACATTTTACATTTGACAGGTGCATTTAATATTGTGTTATTCTTGTAGTAGTTTTACAAAAGTTTATTATGTTTTTTTCTAAGCTAAAATTTAAAACAACATATAAATGAGTTCTGCATGACGACTTGTATATACGCATTAACTTATTGTATCTCACAAAATACAGATCGTTTCAGCAAAAAGTTTACACCAAAATGATTAAAAATAAAAAAGGTTAAGTTGTAGTCTCAAACGTTTTTTAATGTGATAAATTAAAATATAGAGCTGAAATCTTAAAACATATTAAGTTTTTTTGGTGTATGGGTAGATAATATAAAATTTTATGCAAATATTAGTAAGTGTAAGGTTATTGTGTAACTAATTATAAGGGGTA
>BJCO01002331.1:0-10941 GCA_018326465.1 Flaveria floridana
ATATTCCAAAAAATCATCCTCCATTAGATGTAGCGGTGAATCAACAAGATATACCGGATGTTCATGGGCTTGCTCTTGATAAGGAATGGTGATTGCCCAACATACTTTAGATTATTCAAATGTTTGAGCCTTTCGATTAAAATGATATCATCATGATGAGATCACTTCACCACTGAATAAAAATGAGTACCAGATAATTTTGCTTCAACTTTTATGTTTAAAAATTATATTTGTTTATTCGTGTATTACTTTATTACAAAAATGATTTTCTTGAACTAATTGATAAGTTCAATGCATGTATATTACTTGCTAGGTCTGCGTATTGCGTATCACGTATATCAACCACAATGATTATACTCACGTAAGAGCTTACAAAATACTTAATATATTTTTGTAAAAATCATACAATAATAACAAAACATCATAAAGCCATATTGGATGAAAAATGTCATCATATCACATTACGCCCGCCGCATCGCGCGGGCACCTCCTAGTATGAATATATATCTCAACAAGACTAATAACTAATGTACAATTGTACATATGATTTAGATTGAATTTCTTTTCTCGACTCAAAATTTAATCCAACCAACTCAGAATCAACATGTTAATCTATAGGTTGATCTTTTTCTAAGAATATTACCTCTGGAAAAATAAATCTTACTAAAATAATAACAAAAAACTCATTTTCTTTACTTCCAGATCAAAACATATCGGCCCGCCAATGAGCCCTAGACTGAATGGTTTGGGAGGAGGCATCCCGTGACTTTCCAAAATAAAGATTATGAGTTCGAGTTTCACTTGGCGCAATATACTTCAAGTGGGCTACGAGTTTTATCATAGTAGGCGGACCGGGTCACTAACACCGTCTGTGTGTCATTTGGACCGGTCTTAAAGTATACGTAAACCCTTAAAAAAACCATATCGGCCCGTAACGAATTCTTTTAATATATTGGGCTGTTCCTCGAATCTAGTGGAGTCCAATAAGTTTTAACAAGTGGGCCAACACACGAGTTCTGTTCAAACTTCAACCTGTTGTAGCTTAGGTTAACTTCCCCAAAAATATCTTCCCCCAAAATATTGTTCTCTACGATTATCGATCCGTTTCATCGTCGCCGGAGTTAGTTATCATCGCCGATTTCATCTCTCATCAGCTCCAGAGGTTAATAGTGATCGATTTCGTTAGCTGATTTAGTTTAAAAATGATGTTGTTAGCTTCATGATTTCATTTGATTGTTTTTTCTGATTCGAAAATTTGATGACTGCACCTCATGTTTTCCGTTATTTCATTTTTTTTCTGTTGTTAGCTGTTTTGTTGAGCGCTGGAACTGTTTAATTGTTCTTCAATTGTGATTTTGAGTTGTGAAATTGATATGTTTTTTCGAGCTGATGAACGGATCTGAATGGAGGATGAGGTGCGTGTGTGTATATATGTGTGTGTTAATGGCGAAGTAGCTTTGATATGAAAGTTCGAGCTGATAGATTTTGTTGAGTTGAATGATATGATGTGCTAGCCATACTGTGATACTGCCATAGATCATCAGGTTTACATATTCGTAGTAGTAGTAGC
Source organism: Flaveria floridana (assembly GCA_018326465.1). Taxonomy (NCBI): domain Eukaryota; kingdom Viridiplantae; phylum Streptophyta; class Magnoliopsida; order Asterales; family Asteraceae; genus Flaveria; species Flaveria floridana. The sequence goes on from BJCO01002331.1 coordinate 1,571, forward strand.
TCTTCTAGGTTATTCTTCTTACTTGTTAAATATGTTAAGTGAATTAACATCATACTTTTGGGAAAAGTGAACACATTGGTCCATAGGATTAAGCAAAGATGAGATTAGTTAAGAGTATGCAGACAAATTTTTAATCAACATGTGATTATGATAACCTAATCAGAAATTAGTTGCATATTGTGTATGAAATTGAAATGCTTATTTCTCTACTTAAGTTGTGAAAGGTTCCTGAACCACCTGGTGCTGCTTAACATTTATTTAAAGCATCTGGTTGGAATTTTATATACTTTTTCTTCTTGGATTTATGTATGTATTCACTGATTATGTTGAATCTTTGTTGTTTCAGGCTCTATATCTTCTTTATGTATGGTGAATAGTTTGGTGGTTCTTGAAGTTCATATATAAACTTTGTTTCATTGCTTGGAGATACTATGTCACCAGAAAAGAATATCCTTAAAACCGTTGAAGGCAATGCACCAGCTCTGACCTCAGAAAAGAAATCCCAAAAATCTAGGAAGCGCAGACGTAAGCTTGTGAAGAAGATCTCGAATGAAAAATCAGTACTTGATGAATCAACCTCACAACTATCAATCCCAACGAATAAAACCCCGAAGTCATTGAGACCTAAACGAAAAAATATGAAGAAATCCTCGGATGGAAACTTTAAACGTGGGGAATCCAGCTCAGCAATGTCACCCTCAGAAAAGAAAACCCTCGTGCCCCCAAATTCTAAAGGTGAAACTTGGAATAAGTCTTCTAACAAAAAACCCGTGCCTTCTACTTCAAAGGAAATCCAGAAATCTCAAAATCCTGTAAAGACGCCTAATAAAAAGTTTAAATCAGCAAATAATGAACATCCTAAACCTGAAGTTGCAAAGAAAGGATCTCGTTCCGGTAAAGAGAAAGAAGTGAAAAATTCATCAATAATCTCTTCAAGAAACAATGATATGAAAAATCTTGGTGGATTTATCTTTATGTGCAATGCGAAAACCAAACAGGATTGTTATCAGTACCGTGTAATGGGCGTCCAAGCACACAAGAAAGACCTGGTTATGGGTATCAAACCTGGTATGAAGCTTTTCCTCTTTGATATTGATGTAAAGCTTTTGTATGGTATATACAAAGCAACTTCTGGTGGTGGTATGAGACTTGAACCAGCTGCTTTTGGTGGTGGATTTCCTCTGCAGGTTTGTTTTTCCTTGTTTCTCCATATTATGGTAATCATTTAAATTTTGTTTAATAGTTATTGGTAATTTTTCAGGTTCGCTTTCAGGTTCATAAAGATTGTCTTCCACTACATGAGAGTGTATTTAAGAAGGCTATTAAGGAGAGTTATGATGAAAAAACTCGCAAGTTCAAGACCGAGTTATCTTTTGATCAAGTGAGCCTCTCTCTCATTTTCTTCTTTTTATTTGTATATAACTGTTTTTTTGTTAAGTGTTTCACTGTGTCTATAAGGGTTAGCATAAAAAAGTAACCGCATTTGGTTTGATTTCTGTTTGGGTTAACCATTTTTGTGATCCTTAAAATAACTAATTTTTATAATAGTTACTAAGTTAGTATAAGAGTACCAAGCTTTTTGGGTGCCATGTCAGGAAAAAGTCAACATGGCATACTTACCTACACATAATCTTACTTGATAACTTGCAAAGATTACCCTAAATTGAAATTTTTACAAGTTTGGGGTTCTTATCAAACTTTTAAAAGTTCTTGGGATAACTGTTAGGAAGTTTGAGAGTTTTTATGGGTGAAAACAAAGATGGTTATATATAAAAATATTTCAAACAAAATCTAGTTATCTTTTCATGCAACAACCTTTACTTTATGTGGGATCTGATACATAGCCATTAGGGCTATAGATAACAACTAACTTATGGTTATTAAGTTCTAAAAATGAGCTTTTATCATCCAATTTATAGTTATCAAGAGCTATAACTTATATTTTTACATAAATAATAAAAAATAACCATAATATAATTCTACTATAGCCCCCAAGGTTGTGCATAATACTTTTCTTATTGTATAATGCTTCCTTATGTCACAAATTAATTGTGCACATTACTATGTTTGTGTTCGCCAAAATGATTGTCATTAGAGAATTATAATTTACTTGTTTAAAAATTTATTTTAAATATTGCAAGTTTGCAAATAACTGGTGTTCTAAATGCAAGGGTAAAAATGGGATTCTACAACTGAAACTCATATCAATTACACATCTTAAAATATGCTTCTAGTGTAAGTAGGTTTCTTTTTTCAAGTTTAGGGTTTAGTTTATATATAGGAGTCTTGTATTTTTTTTTTAATATTGGTTTTATGTTTGTGATTTTGATATTAATAATAATTAAAGAGTCGTAGCCCGAGTTGAGAAACAAAATCTGTTTGTGTTTATATGCGATCCCTGCTTCCAACATTTGGTATCAGAGCGAGACGATTAAGAAGCTATTTGGTGTGATGAAGAACTGAAGATAGATCGAACAAGTGGAGCAAAGACAAGAGACGAGCAAGGAAGATAAGAACAAAAGACCAAGGGCAGCAAGGAACAAGATTGAGACAACCAAGAAAAGACGGATCCCATCTTTGTGTTTTGTGACTAAGAAAAACAAGAGATCCCTTGAGTGGATAAAGGAGAGTAGGTAGTGATCTATGTGAACTAACCAAGAGCAAGAGATGAGTCGTGTGAGGCGTACATGGATAAGACCAAAGCAAAAGGAAATCACATGTGTGGAGGCAAGTGGCAAGCAAGGAACCTGAGTGGTTCAGTGAGCAAGATAGTAAGATACTAATTAGCTTGTTAGAAGCAATCGGGAGAATGAGACGTATGTGGAACCATACATTTGATCACAGAAGATATTTAATCAGTCAGGAGACGGATCACAAAACTGTGATCGACTAAGTTGAGGAACAAAGTGTCTGTTGTGGGGTGAAAATCAAGAGGCATCGGGAGAGAAAACGGTTAAAGAAAAAAAAGAACACGAAAAAAATAGAAAGAGTACCGAATGGTAATTTTACCATCCATAATTGCTTGAATCATTTTGGAAGACTACGTGGAATACGTAGGAAAAAAGATGCAACAAGTTGATGCAAAGCTTGATGAGGTGTTTGGTTTAAAATGCGCGCATGACATGATGTGGTGATGAGATCACATCACCATAGTTGACAACATGTGCGCATCACATGAGGTGTTTGTGATAAGGCATAGTTTGTGATGCCATCTGATGCAACGCTTCAGGAAGTAACCGGTATTTGAAAAAATTAGGTCACTGATCACAATGGATCTAAGTTTTCTAAACTCCGATTGAACATTTTTAACCATCGATTGAGCAAGATTTTTGAGTATTTGAACAAATTAGACCATCGATTGAACAAACCTAACAATAGATGATGAGAGTGCCTTATAATTTAGTGCTTAAAAGTTAACTGTTAAAATAGTATCTATAAGTAATTCTTTTGTATTTTCTAATAACGAACACCTAACATACGTGATGCACGCATTGCATTGCGCATTATGCATCGGCTTTTGGAATCAAATTGCTTTGAAGCCCTTCACGCTTATTAAACGTAGATGAGGTGGATAAAAAAGTTAGATTTTAGACACAAGATAGCAAGAGCTACAGACCCATGAAAGTGTGTTGCATGGTGAAGGCCAATCATTTATTGGAGAGTGAAAAGCATGGCAAAATACTTATTCCAAACCTAAAGAGGATGAAGCATTAAAATTAAAATGTGTTGGATAAATCAAAGAGATTAGAAGATAATTGTTAGTATTTAGTTGAGTCAAGATATATATTGATGTGTTTGTTTATTTGGTATGATTACTCATAGTAATTAGTAGTTAAAGTTTGAGTCTACATAGGTTTTGTGTTTTTCAAGTTTAGGGTTTAGCATAAAGAGGAGTCTTGTATAAAGGCTTTTTTTGTTTTATTTTTGGTGGTTTTGATATTAATAATAACCAAATTGTTGTAACTCGAGTTGGGAAACAAAATCCGGTTGTCTTTATCTGTGCTCGATCCAATATTTCCAACAATTTAAACATCCCTTCGGGGACATTTGATAACGTTGGAGTATTTTAAATGAAACTAGACTATCAAAAAGCTTGATGTCAAAGACAAGAATTAAGGGCGGGCAATATGGAACCTGGTGAATGGTTGGGGAGTCCTGGGAAAAAAACGGGGCCGGTGGGGGCATCACGTCCCCGAGTTCGAGTTTTTTATTCCGTTGGGATTCACCAGTTTGCACCACCCAAATGCAACTTGTACCGTACCACTCTTAATGCCTGTTAGGGGAATGTGGGGAAAAACTGGGATGACACCATGCAAAATGGGGAAAAACTGGGGAAAGCTGATGTGTCACACGGGAAAAAAGGGGGAAACGGGACGGTTGCTAGTGGCCTGAGAAACACAGTTATTGCTATTTATTTAATTTCATGATTAAAATCGTCTATTTTCTGCCTTTTATTAGGTAAAGAGACTAACAAACTTATTCAAGCCTGCTCCAATATTGCATTCAAATCCACAACCTGTTGTCCACGAGCCAAAGCCAATGGTGGCTTCTTCACCTCTTTTATTAACCGAACAAGACTATAGGAGTTATGGGCTTAGGGGAGATAGGCACAAAAACTTAGTCCCTGTTGGCCCCTCTGCTTATGACCCTTATAGGCCTGCTCCAGAAAGAGAAGGGTCCCGCACGGATACTGTTTTCCTCAATAGACCTGAACAAGAAACTATTCAGTTGGTAAAGCCAACTTTGACATCTCCACCGGTTTTGTTGGCCGAACAAGGGTACAGAAGTTATGGGCTTAGAGGAGATAGACCTCCTGTTTATGATCCTTATAAACCTGAGCTAGAAAGAGAGGAGGCCCATCCTGATACGGTGTACCTCAGGAGAGCAGAACAAGAACGTAATCAAAGTATGCAGTTGCCAAACCCAACTTTGACTTCTCCGGTTTTGTTGACCGAGCAAGGGTATAGGAGTTATGGGCTTAGGGGAGATGTGCCACCTCTTGCTTATGATCCTTATAAACCTGATCTGGAAAGAAAACATTCCCGCCCACCACCTGATGCACTTTTTCTCAGTGAAAAAGACTATAGAACTTATGGTCTTAAATCCCGACAAGAGAATCCTGCTTCGTTTACTCCAAACATAGATGCGACTAATCATAATTCGGCTATCAGTTTTTCTCATTCAGAACCATATAATCCTTATGATCAAGATTCTGATTTGGTGCAGCGTTATCTTCCTCATCATGTTACACCATCTTCGAGTTCTTACAGGTTTGATCATGAAAGCGTTTTATCTGAAAGGGTCGAAAGTTTACATCCGAGAAATGCCTCCGGTGAATTACTAAATTACAATCACAATGTGGTCCAGAGAGTGGATGAAAACGACTACAAATATGCCCCTACTTCGTCTCGATATGCTTTTGCTGGGCCTTCTATATATCACCGCTGATCGAATGTATGTTCTTCTGCTTCATTAAATGACTGTAACTGGATTCTACGTTCTTCTGCTTCATTAAATGACTGTAACTGGATTCTACTTTTATTTCTGAGCTCAATGTTTCACCTGATACTTGTCTGCAAAATGGGGCTTGTCTTCTTGTAATCAAAAGAAATGTGGGGGTTGTAATTTCGCTCTAATTACCCTTGGGTTGATTTAGGTAGTGTTTTATTTCGAACCAGCTAAAAGGGGTTAAAGCTGCTCAAAATCTATGTTATACAATCTCCCAGGTTATTTTATTTAAATATTTAGATTATTATTGCAATAAACAGTATTTCAAAACATTATATGATTGCAGTATTTATGTATAAATGATGGACTAGAAGTGTGTGGTTTAACCGAACACAACCTTGGCCTGTTTTGAACCATTATTCGAGCAGCCCCTCTTAAACCCTTCTAATAGTGTAGTGTTTGCCTTAAGTTGTATTTACAGGAAGTAATGTATTCAACCCGTGTCTATTTTGGTCTGGACCTGTTTTGACCATACCTTTTTAAAACGGCTTGTTTTGATCCAAATTTATTTTGCTCACAACCCGTTTTGACATAAACCCAGGTAAACCTCCTGCTTTGTCCTGTTTGTTTTGACGGGCTTAATGTTTATACATATACACAGTTGCGAAAGATTTTTTCTACCGTTTTGGGCACATTTAGTGTCGTTTTATGTGCAGTACGTTGAAGGGGGTGTTGTAGCGTGGTCGCTTTCGCCCTAGTGTTTATTCAATTATGTGCTTCCCTTACATATATGTATATATATTGTTAGCAAGCTATGCTTTTGGCCTTGGTTGAAATGGGTGGCCCTTGCCCCTTGGGTTTTGTTTTGGAAAGGTCCTGATTCAATACTTCTAGAAATGTTCACGTTTTTGTTTTCTAATGTATAATAACACATAATATATTAATCAAGTTTTTCATCCATCTCTCTTTGATGTTATATTTTGTCATATTATTCGTAATAGCTTAGAGATAAACAACTTAAAGACCACTGGAAATGTTTCTAGGTAAACATCTTGGATGTCTAATATTATCAATAAAAGTGTCGTATTATATGAATTTTTCGTTATATATGTTGGCTTGATCCGTTTAAGTAATTCATGTGGAATTGGGCACTTACATGTGTATATAAAGAGACACTTCAAGGCCAAAAAATGTCAAGTAACAAGCTTAATATTACTCGGTGAACTTTTCGTGTGACTCGACATTCAGCTCAAGCTCAACTCAAAGTTCTACTCATGTCAATTACCGGGGCCTTGCGACTTTGTTCAAGTTTTGAATATTTTGATCGAGTGATAGGTTGTGGGGCTATGTACGTAGGTGATTGTTGGTTTGTAATCTTATGTTTTGTCTATAAAGGGTATACCCATGTCAGGAACTTCATAAAAGCTTTGATGACTATATCTTAAGTTGCACCAGACAGTACCTTGTGTTTGTGGCCACCAATGCATTATGTTGTTTCCTTCGTTATGACAATGGGACCTCGTTCGAAGTAAATGACCAAATGGGACCGGTTTGATGTGGATTAAATGAGTATCGATACAAACAAACATGACGAGTAAATCTTGCTTAACTTAAGTATTTATAGAAAACTAGAATATGAAGGGGATTAGAAGTGATAATATACGGTGCGTTTATTGGCACGCCTCAATAAATTAGGTCAACACCCCAAACCTATTTTATATTGCATCATACGAGACGTATATGTGAAATCTTAAATTTCCTGATACCAAGGTGTTGTTTATGTCTGGTGATGGTACTTTACAAGGCATATAATATTATACTATGACTTTATTTTTTTCATAGAATTTTGAAATTTTGATTAAACCATTTCAATTATACGTGGAGTACAACACTATAAGTGCAGTATTGTGCTAACGATGCATATAGTTATTTTTTGCAATAAAAAAGATACATTTTTAAATAAGAATTTATATAAAAATCAACATTGTCATTAAAAAAATTGTAATTGTTATTAAAAATACAAACATTTGTAACTTAAGCAACCAGCCGATCGAAGAATATAAATCTTCAAATCCAAGTAAATAACCAAGCGAACAATACGAACATTAATATAAACACATATTTTCAATTGTAAACAACCAAAGTGGTATATATACTATGAGTTTATACATACATAACAATAAAACAAAAGACACATCTCAAATAAATATATAAAAACCAGACACCGAACAATGGTCTGGATACTATGGGGACGGTGCAGATTAGGAGGCTTGATACTGGGAACACGTGTCTGCTTCATCTCAAGCTAAATGTGGCACTGCATAAGATCCTCTAGTTAGTCGAATCGCCGACTCTAAAGGCGCGAGGCCCGAGCAACCTCCTTTAACAATGCCTCCACACGTTAGACAGTTTTACATATTTGTAAATGTGTTGAGGATGTTGCGGTTGCGATGACGGCAGTTGTTTCTCTAAGTTTCCTGTCTGTTGCTTTAGGTGCACGTGACGAAATCTCAGAATGACTGATGTACAAGTAGTCTCACACCTATACGACACATATAGTGTTATACGCCAAGTATAGGATTTACGAATGACTAATATGATAACCAGCAGTCTGTCATTCGAAAAGTTATACGCCATGTAAGGTACTATTAGTAGCTTATAGGGTTGCTTGAATGACATATTTGAGTACAACATGATGTGTTGGAAAAGAGTGACGCTATATGCCGTGTATAGTGTTGTACGTAGCGGTATAAGAGGTGTAAGTTTATCATGTTGAGTGTCTTACGACCTTTATAATATAGATGCAAAAGATAGGGTCAAATGGGTTGGTATAATCGGTCAAGACGATGTAGAATGTCATGTGTCAAAATAATTGGGTTAAGCAGTCGCATTTCTCCTCTTTCATTGATTTCTTCATTTCTTATATAAATTTTTGAATGCATCTAAAAGTTTCATTTGATAAACATTTCAAGCATGTAATTTCTTTTTCATGTGCATAGATTAAGATTTAAAGGGCGTACCTGGTGCTGCAAAGAGCTCCCGCGTTTTCGCAGGGTCCAGGGAGGGCAGGGGCGGACCTATTTAGAGTTGAGGGGTAGCCTCCGCTGCCCCTCAACTTTTTACATGTAGTGTTAAAAAAATTTTTTTTTTACGTTTTTATGTTAAAAAATTTTTTTTTACGGTTTTACGTTACCACTGAGAAAATATTACGTTACCACTGAGAAAATTTTGCGTTACCCCTAAAAAATTTTAAATTCACAACTTTATAGAAAAATTTTTAATTTTATAAAAATTAGTCTAATATTTTATAAAAAATATTAACTTTTATAAAAATATTATAAAACCCAATTACCCAATTAACATTGAAAGCCCAATTTATTAAAAAAACTCAATTAATTTAAAAGCCCAATTTATTTTAAATCTCAATTAAAGTTGGTTAGCCCCAGTTATTACAAAACCCAAATTAATTTAGAACCCAAATACCCAAACACACTTTCATAAAAATCGGACCCGCCCCAAAAAAAAACCCCGTTGCTGCTCCACTTCTCCAGTCCTCCTCCCCTGCTACTGCAACCTGCGAATCTGCTGCTCGGGCGCTCGGCCGCTCGGCCACCGCTCGGCCGCTGCTCGGCCACCGCTCGACCAGGATTCTCCGAATAGTTGAGTGTTATTTGCAAGTTTTGAAGCTTTGAATCTTTGAAGGTATTCTTTCTACATTCTAGTTTTAAGTGTTATTTGTAAGATTTTTAGAGTAGAAGATTGATTATTTGTTATTTGGTTTAATTTTTAAGTTTTATTAACAATTAGGGATTCGTATTGAAATTATGGCTTTGAATTGTGAATTGTGTTATATGAATTAAAGATTAGGGATTTGAAATTAGAGATTTGAAATTTATGAATTTAAATTGTGTTATTTGTAATTG
>BJCO01002332.1:0-12363 GCA_018326465.1 Flaveria floridana
TTTTTTGCCCCTCCGCCTGTTAGCAGTTTTCCACTTATTTACATTTTTGCCACCGCGTTTTTTTGAACCATTGATCTATTTTAATGAGTTGATCCAATGGTCAGAATTACTTCTCACCCTTTTTAGAAAATATATCCTTTGTAGCATATCCTCTCCCTTTTGAATTATCCTACAAATAACATATAAAATATGACTCTTAAATACTTAGTCACTAGAAATTTATCAATCTCTTTTTGACCAGAGTGCCACCAGTAACGTATAAATCCAATAAACCATATGAAATTAAAATTAAAATTGTAGAATGTTACGATGCATGCACCCAAAATCATCGCAAATGTTTGGTGGACATTCGTATGAAAATAATATAAGATGTAGTAACTTTATACATATCTTAAAAAATACCAGTTTGATCTTCATCAATCATCTTTATGTACACCCGCAAATAAATGATTTACAATTATATTTTGGTTTCTATTTAAAATTTCAACACTAACACAACATTACCGTATCAACATTCTACAATAAAAGAAATAGTTGTTTCTCCCGTCGGCATATTCTTCGCTGTCAACCAATCCTGAAAATATATATTAAGTCAAATCATTCAAATGGGAGAATCATCCAACAATCATGACCCCGCAACTCTCTTGTTCTTCGTATTTCTTCTAATCGCTAAGTCCATTGTCCACGCCTTAACATGCTGCAAAATAAATTAACCTCTATTTCAACTTCAAACACATTAATCTAACATGTATATGTTTAAAATAATACAATTGAGCGTAATTATTCATTTTCATAAAACCCTACTAAAGTTTTCTATAAATCCATTCAAGTCACGTAACGCCCCATATAGTACACTACATGACTAGCCATATCAATTGTATAATCTGCATAATATTTTGAGACCAGTTCTAATCATTCTACCAACCATGATTACCTACCGTGTTGGAATGCTTTGCAATGACAAGCACATTAAAAGATGACCTGTTCTGACACATTATGTTACTTCTACTCCTATTTCTTTCATAAGACGACATATTAATTAAAGTTGTTCTAAATTTTAATGCTTTAAACGAAGTGATTGAACGATAAAACTAATTAACATATGATTGTTTATATAGTATGTTTATGATCGTTTATATGGACCCTTCAATGCAATTTACTTATGTTCTTAACAGGTTATGTCTTGCTCTTTGTAAATCACTTACGGGTCGTAAGTAACTTTACGTAATGTGGGGAAACATAATCTAACATAATTTGATTTTGAGGAGATCGATACGACCTATATTAGCCTTTACGGTCCGTATGAATTTGATCAAAAGACGTCCAGATAACACGTTTGTGGTGTGCCTATAATTCCCTTGTTAATCTTGTATGTTAATAGGATTTGGTCACAGTTTCCTATTTATATCTTGTTACTTTGCAATACTAGTAAATTTATTACCTATAAATTAAAACATGGACATATGAATAGACACATCATGGGGCTTTTATCCGATTTGTTTATGAAGTGCTACAAGAGTGTCCGGACGTGTTGGAAGGTGATATGTAGAAGAAATAGTCTCACACTCTCACTTGTGTTATTTTTTATTTTTATCATTGGTGTAAGAGTTCTCACAGAATGTACTCATTATATTAACCGCTACAAGGTCAATTCTAAATTAAAGAGATTCTTAAGGGTCCTATATTTTGGACATCTAGACGCAAATATCATGTGACTTTTAGTGTAGTTTTTACAACCAATGTTCTTGTTGATTTTTGTCAAGAAATGGTAAACCTTAACTATATATATACAATCCAAACCACAAAGATTATATACCAAGAACATCACACAAATCTAGTTTGACCAACCAGATTAATAAACGATACATAGAATTAATCAGATTATAAGCACCATGATGTGATGCAACAACTCAAACTAAGAACACTGAAAATGATTTAGAATCGTAATAATAAGATGAAACCCTAACCAGAACAAACATACCACATACAGAAATGATCTAACAGAACGGTTTCATCAAAATGAACATGAATATATAACCCTAGGAGAGATGCTGAACCATTGATGTATCTGTTAAGCCTAGTCTCCAACTCTGGTTTGAACACATAAGGTCACAAGAAGATGATAGATAACAAGAGATTAAAGGACCAGAAGCAGTTTTGAAATAAGCACACCAAGCGCTCCAAGTTTCATCTTTGGTAAAACAAGTCCCTTAACTTTCCAAGACTTGTAATACCATCCAAAACCATCAACTCCTGTAAACCTTCACACTTTCAACTTCAATCAGCTCCAAACTTAGTGACATAACAACCTCATGAGCACAAGAGACCGTCATCCCATCATGTAAACCAAAAAGGACAACCAAGAATTAGAGAACCACTACATGAATAAAATGTTTGACATTGAATTGAAACTAGACATATATTTTAACATCCCCCTCAATTCAATAGACAAATTATATTTATCCAAGCTTAACCACACACAACATAATACTTATTTTTAGACAGCCCTTTATTTAGAAAAGATACCAGCCCTTCCCGTTTTTGTATTCTTTTTAGAAAAGCATCTATCAAAAACAAAATGAACCAAATGAAAACCCACTAAGTGCTTTGTAAAACCGATAAAAAATGGTTCTAAAGAAACCAAACATAGGTTCAGAATTGTGGCACCCTATTTGTGCTATTTCAGAATCCTTTTCTAGAATGGGAGTTGATTTGTACACTGAAAGTTTAGGCATGTATAGAAGATAAACATATATAAGATGTTATGCCTTATGCATTAGTATGGCTATATCATGATGTACAGTAATTAGTTTCTGTTAAAATCCAGTGCTTTTAACAAACTATAACCATTTTCTAATAATAATCTAAAAAACTATGTTAAAAATGAGATTTGATTGTGATTCATAATCACACTATTATTTTGTAAAAACCATAGTTGTCAATCTAGTCTTTTTTATTGATTCCTCAAGTATGATTGCGAAAATAATAAGATTTCGTTACAAATAAGATATGTTATTTATGACATTGTTGACATTTGCCTTACGTAAATCATCCGTAGTAAATATGTCATAAAGTGAATTTTAATTATTCTATTAAATAGAAGGTTCAAGTAACTATTAAAATATACGTCGGAGTATCTTCAATTATTAATGTTACTAAAAAACAATATGACATTCTAATGTTTATTGTATGATTGCAGAGTATGAGTCGATGTCAAAACTCGCAAGAAGTTAACGCTCTTGCTAAGGATAATGGCTGATATTTGAATTATTATAACTAACCAATGAATTGTAAACGCCTATACTCCCAGTCGAGCCGGCCTCGAGAATTCTTAAAAGATCCTGATTCCGGGGTGAGAATAAAATATGGACCCCTATAATACGAGATATAAAAAAATCTAAATCAAATAAATTGTATTATGTAATTGAAGTGACAAAGTCGATAGCTGATCACAGGCGGACCCAGAAATTTTTTAAGTATAATATTTGATTATATATACTTCATTCTCATTTATGTAAGAAGGGCACAAATTTAACTCAATATACAAACACATAAACTCAGAGATACAGATAGGAGCTTTATGATACAAAATATACAAGAAAGCAAATATGTATTTTCATATTTTGAAGTATTATTATAATCTAGAAACAAAAGAAATAAAAAAAATGTAATAAAAGAAGCAAAACAAACAAATTGAAAATGATTAAAATACTAAATATGGCATAGATTCTGTTACTTGACGACTTGATTTTAATTTGACAACCATGAATACTAATCTAATATTAAATAATAATATTAATAAAGAAATAATGAACAATTAAAAAGGAAGAAAATAATCAGAATCTTCTAATTGAGAAGAATTACCTAGTTAAAATCCGTCGGTTACAAATAAATTAAATTACCTAATTAATAACATTAGCAATTACAGTAATTGCAATTATTTATAAGGAAAGTATAATCAAATTGCCTTTAAAAAAAGCGACTATCAAATTGAATTCTTTATGTTTATATTTTCTTATTTTATATAAATTGAAAAATCTCTCAATTAACATGTTTCTAATTCATTTAAAAGGTCTAACATACACAAATCTCATTTCTCTCTTCTTTCTTATACTTCAACAAACTAGTCTGCAATCAAACTCTCACATCTCTCAAGTCTAGTCCCACGTAAAAATACTACAAGGTAAAAAGAACAACCAAGACAGCAACAACATGCTTCATGGTTTCATAACCACATCTCTTTACAATACGAATTTGTAAATTTAAAATTAACTCTCTTTGTTGTTCATTTTTAAGGAAACTTCATGGGTGTCGATTTCAAAAATTGATGGGGGTCGCTCGGGTTTTGATTATGTATATTAAATATAAAAAAAAGTTCATGGGTGTCTGGTGACCCCCATACACCCTTCATAGGTTCGCCCTGCACATTCATGAAAGAATGCAAATGATATTAAACCCAACTGCATGTAAACTCATCAATTTACATTGATATAATTTTAAACGTTATATAGAAAATGAATTCGTTTAATGAATGAACATTAAAATGTTAGAAAAAAAATTGAAACACTAAAAAATAACACCAAAACAACTTTTTAACATTAACATACACATACGAGACCATTATAAAACTTAACTGCAAAACGGTAAATTTATTAAAGTATTTAGTAAACAAAGAAAATGAAATAATTGAAAGAAATAGAAAAAAGAAAAAGAAAAGAATAAATTCACGAAAGAGGTCGTTACCTGGTTTGAACCTGGGCTCCCATAAATTGTTAACCTTTAACCACCAAGCCAAGCAAAACCTAGTTTATTAAGTTCAATCAATAAATATATAATCAAAAACCAAAATCGTGTGCACAATTCCAATCATCGAGTTTTAAGAGAGAACTAGTAATATTGATTTTTAAGAGATAACTAATAATAAAGCCTGTGCCACACGGCACGTTAAACTACAAATCGTTTTCACAACAAAATAGTGAACACCACTGTGTATTGCGGTTATTACTTTGAGACGGTTAATATGTAGATAGATGCATATGAAGTTGTGGCAAAGAAAAGGTTGAGTCTTTGTCAAATGAGTGTTAAAAAACATGAAAACGTATTTAGAAAAAGGAAGTATATCATATTTGACATCGGTTTTGAATAAATCGATCAATGTTGAAACATAGAGCGGCTTGATTTCGAATAAAATATATACTCAACGCAGGTAACGATGGTGACAATGACGGGATAGTATGTAGAGAGAAGCATACGAAATTACGTGTACAATATTAAATGTCTACATGCAGACAAAGGAGAAATATCGAAACGGTATATATTAACTTAAAACCAAGAAAACGTTAGGTTGATATAAAAATAAGCATAAAAAATGTGAAAGCGTATTTAACGGTTTTGAACAAAGTTTATGTCATGGAACACACTTGCTTGATTTAAATACCATTTATTCCAAAACTCTGCAAAAATAATCATATTGTAATGTTATATTCGTAATGTACACATTAGGTTTTTAAAAGTTACAAAAACACAAAAAAATTTTAAAAATAATACAAATATATTAATATTTCAAATCTGCAGAAAAAAGAATTAAAAATTGAATAGGATGGGAGTCGAACGTGAAAGAGCTGGCTAGAGGAGCTTGTTCAATAGAATCCTATCCTAGAATATGTTCTGATATTACCCCAAAATTCTGATACGGGAATATGTTCTCATATATTCTTCTTTGAAATATGGTTAATCTGATACGGGAATATGTTCTAATATTTTCACATCTGGTCAAAATGTATGCATACTATATGATAAATATTTTTTTGAGAATATGTTTTGATATGGGAGGCAAATTCGAAAGACGCGGCTTTTAAGACCACATTAGCATGTAAGCCCTAAAAATCTTGAGAGAGCCTCATAAGACCAAATGGCTAATAGTAAGTCCTAAAACATAGTAAATTTTTTTGTTTGAAAACATTCTTGAGCTAGTTATGCTCAAATAGGTATATTAGAAAACCCAATAATCTATGAGATTGTTAATCAGATGTGAAATATCTAAGTTAAGTTGAGGTGATTTGAGATTTTTAAAGTTTCTTGAAGTTGAATAAGCATTCAACATGATATATCTTTTAGGAGACCGGGATCCAAAAAACTATTTTAATCAAATCAAAATATGATAATTATCACAACATTTTGTCTTAATAAAGACTGAGGTATGAGTTTAAATGGATAAAATATATTGACAATCCTCAGGGTCAATCTAAATAGAGTTAAATGATGTTAATATTAAATTTTAAAAAATATGATCCTATATTAGAAAATTCATATAAATATAAGTTATATAGATTAGTTTTACATCGTATTTGAGTGATTTTAAAGTATTCGAAAATTTCTGAAAAAATATAAAAAATATGAGTTTGTTTTAAAAAATTCACAAAAAGAAAAATTCCAGGTTAATTTTTCATAAGCTGGGTGAACATGATTTATCAAATTAAAAAAAGTTTTAAAAAAACTAAGAAATTCTGAAAAAGTTGGAAATATTTGAAATCTTTGAAATGTGAAATTAATGTTGTCGCATGTGAAACACATCAGCATAGCATACGAATACATTTGCATAACATGCAAAAACACATGCATGTGCTATATATATGTCAGCCGCGTCACACAATGTCATTTTTATGAAATCGATTCTAAGTGCGTGTTGTTAATAGTTACGATCATAAGTGTCGCATTGTTGTGCTCATTATTATTTATCATGTATAAGTTTGCCTATGACCTGTTTCGAATGTGTTTGAATGTGAATTGATTTTTGAAATATGGACTTAATGTGTTAAACAAACAAATTAGACTTAAAAATTGTTGATATAATTCTTGAACGACAACTATGGAACTATAATTTGGTGTTAACCTTCACAAAATGATCAGAATTTGAAGTTAGTTTTTGACTGTTTAGCTTGCACTATAGCAGTTGAAAACATTATAATGAATTCAAACAGACACAAAAAAAATATTAAACTCAAATATGTTTTCGTTTGGTTCAAGTGAAAACATCATCTTGTTTGACAAGTGGACTGATGTGATACATCAATGTTTTCGGTACGAAACATACATCATGTGAAAGCATAAAAAATTTGATTTCAAAATTTGAAAATTTTGTAAAACTTTATAAAGTTGTTTATGTTGCTGATATAAATTCCTTGTGATTATGAAGATGGCTAGAAGATAAAAGCATTTTCAGATCAATGGTGTAAGGATTGAAGTAATACATAATTGACTATGCTATTTCTACAAACGTTAAAGTGTTTGAGGAAACCATAAAAGGGTTTGTGGAAGTCTGCCATTAAAGAGAGATAATCAAGGAAATCGGTGCATAGTTGCAAAAGTAAAAATTAAGAACATGACTATCACTGTTGAGATTCTTAACAGAGTTTTACATCTTGGAGATCAAGCTGAGGCACAAACAAAGCTTGATGATGTATTTGTCAGAGATTTCTTTAGTAAGAATGGGATATGAATTCAAATACCTATATTTTGAGAAGTAATGTATGCCATCGTATTGGAAGTATTTATATCACGTTGGGGTTCGTTGCTTAGCAGCTTAAAGGCAGACATGGATTCTCCGAGTATAGTTTTTGGCTCGCTTATGATTTCACTTATTGAAGATCATCGACATATCATTTCTAAAGCCTTATTTGCTGAGATGCAGAAGAATGTGTTGGCAATTTATGGAAAGAAGTTTCTAATCTATCCGAGATTCATTAAGCTCGTAGTTAACTCATTACATCCAGACTCATCTAATATTTAATCTCCAGCTTATGAGATCACGCTCATGAAGAAAGATGTGTTCAAATTACATTCTTGGTGCACGTGGCAATGCATGTACAGGAGATAGATTCACCAAGATGGGCAGGTTTTTTGAAATTGAAGAACCAGCACATCCTTCAATAGAGGTCAATGGATCCTCCTCCGTCTAGTGCTTAAAAGTGAACAACTAAAAAGAGAGATATGGATTTCCTTCCTGAGGATTCCCCAAATACTAAATGGAGAAAGAATGTAGCGGATAGACATTGGCAAGGGAAGAGGAAGAGGAAGGGGAAGAGGAAGAGGAAGATGTGCAGTTTTAAGGAAGCCAAGGAATCCAATAACTAAAGGGGGTATCAGTCAAGAGATTCCTATTTCTAAAGTAAAAGCTGTTACAACTCCTACATAAACTCAAAAGATTCCAGTAGTAGTTACTGAAGCTACTATGTGACTATGTAAGGTTTATACTTAAAGGTTGATGCAAACAAAGCAACCAAAGAGCTCTCAGCATGCATGCATGAAGTATAGAGTATAGTTACTTTGTAAGTTTTACACAACCAAAGAAAATAAGCTAACTGTAAAATCTTTCAAAGCCAATTGACAAAATCTTTCGAAGCCAAAGATGAAGTCTTTCAAAGCTTAAGAGACAAAGTTTTTTGAAGCCAAAGACTGATTTCTTCCGAAGATAGAGAAGACATGCTTTCTCTGATCTCCTTTTGATACAAAGCTGAACAACTTTTCGTTGTCACCTCTGAATACTCGCCAACTTAGATTAGTTGGTGAAAAGCTCCATGCTTTTGTCAACTGTAGATTATGGTCATTGGTCTGTAACTTTCTACTTTTGTACCTTTTATCCTTTTTTAATATATTAGGATGCGAGCTATGTCATGTCATAGTCACAAGTCAAAGGGCAATCTGCCTTTTGACTATACATTAATCTTGTTGTCTAGATTAGTGTTTCCGTCTGGCTTTCAAAGTATAACTGGCTGTACGATATAGTATAAAGTGTCTCAAGTACTTGTATTTTTTATACTTTATAACACTTGTAATAGAACTTGAGAGAAATATACAACATTCCTGAAAATCAAAATATTATCTTGTTCTTGTTCTTGTTATGTCTCATACTTACTTGTGTTCTTAGTATCATCAACCAAAACACGGTTTCCTATTTGATCTGTTAAGTGTTCTAAGTCTCTACTCACCGTGAAACTATTGCATTGACCCCCTTCAGGTCCTGCAATTGGTATTAGAGCATTTTAGGCTCTTGATTGTAAGATCTCACCATCTTAAATCACTTTAGTTTCACAAAACACTTAACAACTCAAATGACAGCTCTTACTAAGGCTGATATAGAAACCGCTACCATGATAATATCTCCACTTATCACTCCTGATGACGATGATACTTGGTGCCAAATAATGGAAGGCTACATCAAGTCTTAGGACAACAGGATGTGGGGATATATTGTCTCAGGACCTCATGTACCGTGCACCTATTCAGCTATTCTTGGTGGTGGCATGATAGCAAAGGAAGTGGCTGACTACTTAGAAGAAGACTATAAGAAGATTAATGTAGATCGGAAAGCCATGACCGCCCTCCAAACTGCTCTTCCAAACTCTATCTACAGTGGCTTCAAGAAGTTCAAAATTTCTAAGCAACTATGGGATGCACTGAAGCTTATGTATGAGGAGTCTAATGAAGTAAAAGAGAACAAGAAAGACCTCTTGAAGCAACAGTTTGAGAACTTCACCTTTAATACAGGTGAAACCATGACTCAACAATACTTCACATATGTTGAGATTGTGGATACTCTAATGGATGTTGGAGTAACTAAACAAGGACATTATGAGGAAGTTTATGTCCACTATTTCTAGACAATAGACACATTATTGTGTGGTCATTAGGAGAACTGAAAACCTTAAGACCCTTACTCTCCCTGAGTTGTATGGTATACTCAGTGGATATCAATGGAGATGAACATACAAAATTCATCTTGCAACTCCAACAATCAACAAAGTTCAGCCCTTTATATGATTGAAAGGGATTGCAGAGAACCACAACATTATCTCATCTACTACCCTAAAAAGTCACAAAAAAGTCCTTTCATCTCCTTCCCGAAGACACCAAGGGAGAGCTACATCAAAGGAAGCCTATTTCAAGAGACAAACTCTTCTCAATCCTTTGTGTCTACTGATGAAAGCAGTAGAAACTTTCTCTTCACTCTTGAAGACTTGGACTATATCCATCCATATGATCTAGAGTACATGGAGATAGTCCAGCAGATGGCTCTTCTCACTCATAGAGCTAAGAAGTTCTACAAGAGGACAAGCAGGAAGTTTCCCAGCAATGCAACCAGTGGAAAGTTTAGGCAGGACAAAAGCAAGGTGACATGTTACAACTGTAACCAAATAGGACACTTTGCTAGAGAGTGCAAGGAACCAAGGACAAATGGTGGCCAAGCATAGTCCAGACCAAACTACACTGCTGAAGCTCTACATACTGAGAAGCCTAAGCAGCAACCTGCAGTTGTTGTGGAAGATGGAGGATTTGATTGGAGTTTCCAGGTTGAAGATGCATCTCCAAACCAAGCATTGATAGGTGATCATGAAGAAGAAAAGGTATTGGAACATCTTTGTACCCTAAAAGGTATTGCTAAAGTTGATAGATACAAGTTCTATAACTTGGAGATGAGATCTGACCTTGAGTAACATCTTAAAAGCTAATTTTAAAAGTGCTAATAAAGTTAAAATAGAATATCTAGAGAAAACCATTTCAACTCTTAAGCATGAACATACCAATACAGGACTCAAATCAAAGATCTCATCACCAAGTTAACTGAATGCCAGGCTGAGCCTGTGATTAGCAAATCCTGTATAGAGACATGTGTTCTTAAATAAGAGACCTTCAAGAGCATCATATCCTTATCCTTGCATACAAAGGTTTATTATAAGAATAAGCAGGGACTGGATTCTACTGAGATAGCTCCTCCACACACTCTACTATCTGTAAGATCTCCATGGTGTGAAACTTGTCAAGATGAGCTTCCCCTCATAGACCCCATTCAAGAAAAGGATGAGGATGAAGAGGAGATAGTGAAGGATGAATCTAAGATGAGTCAAGAAGTTCATCCTAAGAAGGGTCACTATTCTCTTGAGAAGAGAAATGAATCAGGGATGACCAAGTCCAAGAGGAAGAACATGATCAGAGCAGCAAAGAGAAGATCAAAGAAAGCTCAAGAGATCAAGGCCACCTTCAACTCTAAGTAGAAACAAGTCTTTATCTCTGTAGTATTTGAAGTGGTGATAGGTGAAGACTCAACTATGAACTATAGTACCAAGAGTTCTAGTTCATACCCAATTCATCCCTGTGAAGAAAAGAAGGTTGATCAGCTTTGCACCACTACCACACAACTTGAACCATCTAGTTCCAAGAGTAAGCCTTACCCTAAGAAGCTTGCCTTCTACTCAAAAGAAGACTCTTAGAAGGAAGCTAGTTGATTGCATCATATGTGGGAGTACTTCTTATCTTGCTAAGTAATCCAAAAGTACTATCCATATGACCAAAAAGGAGACTTTTAAGAAGAAGATGAAGACATCTTCGGAAGCAAAGTCATCTCTTTTCGGAAGCTCCGAAATGGAAAAGAAGACAATTAAAAACTTGCATTTGGAAGAAAATTTGGTCTCAGAAGAAGGGAATGCTTCCGAAGTACTGAAGCTTGCTACAGTGAAGGCAAGATCTTCCGAAGGTCTAGTCTCCAAAACTTTCATAGTTATCAAAACTTCCAAAGTGTTGAAGTTTAAGTCTAATCTTCCAAACATGGTGTGAAAGATAAAGGAAGACCAAGTGACTAAAAGTTTTTCATCAATAACAGTAGATGATCCTCAAAGCTTGAATATAGGATCAATTACTGTTGCATTGTCTTCAGTCCACTTTGACAAGCCTAAGATCAATAACGCTTGGGTTTCCAAATGTAATTAACCATCTCTTTCTGTGCAGCAACAGCTAAAGACCAAGAGAAATGTATGGATCATTGATAGTGGCTTTTCTAAACACATGACAAGTAATGGCTATTTGCTTCAAAAGTTTGAGAAAATTAATGGAGTGCTAGTTGTTTTTGAAGGAGATGTAGGTGGTTACATTACTGGAAGGGGAAGGTTCATAAATGGTAAGCTCAATATTGAAAAGGTAAACTTTATGAAGGAGCTTTGGTACAATCTACTAAGCATATCCTAATTTTATGATCAGAGACACAATGCACTTCATTAAGTTTGAGTGATTGTTCTCAAGCCCAAGGTTATCATTCCTCAAGAGTATATCCTACTCAGAGCCCCTAGGAAAGGGAACATGTATAAGATAGATTTACTGGAAACATTTCCTTCAGGGGAAGTTTCTTGCTTTCTACCTAAAGCAAATAATGATGAGTCTTTCCTTTGGCATAAAAGAATATGCCATGTAAACTTTAAAAACATGAATAAATTAATTAAGAATGATTTGGTAACTGGAATGCCAAAGAAAGAGTTTACAAGTGATGACCACTGTGTTGCATGCCTGAAAGGGAAGCAACACAAGGTGTCTCAC
>BJCO01002333.1:0-11623 GCA_018326465.1 Flaveria floridana
TCAATCTCGCCTTCTGCTAATGACAATCAATCCTGCTTTTCTGCTGTTGACAAATCAAACCTGCTTCTCTGCTGTTGATCTCGATCAATCTCGCTTCACTGCTAATGATCTTTAAACCCTTGACCACACTCTAAACCGTTGTTTTCTTTCTATTATTTTTCACTTTATGCTTTTTCCAAAAGCATACAATTTCTTAAAAATATTTTGTTTAAAACAAATTCATAAAATATTTTTTCTTTAAAAATGCTTTCTTAAAAATAAAGTAAAATTATTTTTGACTTTTCTTTTAAACTTAACACCAAAAATGATTTCCTTTAAAGTTTAAACCTTAAAAAATTCCTCAAAGTCCGACGGTTTCTTCCAACGCTGATTTTGACTTTTCTAAAGTCAAAATTGACAAACAATTATCTTCTTCTTCTTTCGTCCCTGTACCGATGAATAGGACCTGTTTGATTTTGATTTCCTTTAATCGAATCCGTATGATGAGTTCTTTCTCATACACGAATTTTTGATCAATTTGAATTCGTATTTCTTCTTCGATTGAAATCAAACGGGGTTTGGGAAATTCGAATCTTAACCGATCTTTGTTCTTGATTGTTGAAAGAATTTTGCGAATCGATTCTTGAAAGTTTTCAGAAAACGGATTGAATCTTTGTTCTCGGTGTCGTGATTTCGTAATTTTCTTTTTCGATTTTGACTTCGCCGGAGTTTCTATTTCACCGGATTATGATCAAAACGGTTTCTGGACTTCAAATTGTAATCTTCTTAATTGATTTGATGAAAACTGTTGATCCCTGTATCGATAAGCACTTCCTTTATGAACGATTTGGTTTTGATTCAATTCTCTGTTCTTGTTTTGGAAAACAGGGGCATATATGATCAATGTGTTCCTTGTGAAATCTTGAGGAACCGATGTTTTCCGAATCAAACAAACAATTCTTTGATAATTGATTTCATACTGATTCAAATCTTCTGTCGGAACACTACGATCAATGATGATGTTCTTGTTGATCTTCACAAACCGCTCTTGATCAATTTCTTGAAACCGCTCTGATACCAATTGTTGGGTATAGAGGGATCATACACAGGTTTATGATGGATGAATTCAGAGGATTTTGACAATGTAAAATAGATTCATCTTATGTCAAATGAAAGTTTACAAGTTATTTATACATACAATTTGGCGGGTTATCCACGGGTTTTAACCGGGTTACTTAACCACCAATCAATAACTAACTTACCTATACTAAGCATAATTATACAATTGTCACACTAACTTATGATATAATATACATATACTAATTAATTTAGTTTAACTTTCAACAACAAATCATTGTATTGGAAATGAATAAAGAAATGAGTTGTTAAAAAGAATTCATGTTAACCCAATACCAATCTTACACAACCGTCTGGCCATAATTTATCCTCAAAATTGTTATGCAAGTTAATTTGATGGATAGATTCTTGTATATAGCCATTATGAAAGTATTTTAAGAGTCAAAGAACCCATGTTGAATTATGTGAGTTGTGAAATGATATCATGGATTATGGAAACCAAAAAAGAAAAATCTTACCCAGCTCTTGGTTGACTGGCGCAATTCTTTTATCACTCTCCTTATTAGAAACTTGGCTGTTTTCAGACACTACCGGAAGTGTGTCCCTTGCTTGTGGAGGTAGAAAACACATCCCAAAATCGGACAAAATGTGGTTTTCACAAGAAACACCTTCATGCTCATGCACATGCTCATTCTCATTCTCATTCTCATGGTCATGCTCATCTTTTGTTTCTTGCTTGTCGTATGACTGAATGATCTCGCTTGTGAAAAGTTTATCAGACAGATCACGAAACAAGTTGCTGATCCCAAAAAGCTCACCTTGGAACTCCTTGCAATCCTGGATTAAAAAGGTGCTAATGTAATTGACGCAAAGTTTCCTAATATTATAAACCAACATATATATAGGTATATCTAATGCATATTTAATTATTTGTGTAAGTGAGCTTAAGACAAGAAGTCTCGTAATCGAGCTCTATGTGTAAGGTTGACTTCAAATTAAGTTTGCTTTATCAAACATACTTATCCAATCTTGGTAATTTGCAACCAGCCCTTCCCTAGATATGCAGAGGGGTGGGTGTCTGTGTGTTTGTGTCTAATATACCTGAACACCTTCAAAATAACGTTTTTCCAGTTTTCCAGAAACAGCTATATTTGAGAGCTGCTGTTTGTAGACCTGACGAGAGTAAACAAGTTCTTCAAGAGAACCAGCTGCTAAAAGCCGGAAAACCACAACATGACGCTTCTGTCCAAATCGAAATGACCTGTCCTGTGCTTGCAAATCATGAGCTGGATTCCAATTTGGGTCAAATATAACCACACGGTTGGCGCTCACAAGATTCAGTCCCAGCCCACCAGCACGGGTCGATATAAGGAAAACCTGAAATTAGAACACTTATATTGGATCTCCATTTGTGCTAATGTGTGTGAATTCAGGTTATGATGTATCTCTAACAGGTAAAATTAAAATATTTAAGCATTTAGCTACAGGAGCAAGCCAAAAGTCATCTCAAAGTGTATTCAAATGTATAAAAACACCCTCCTTGTTTAGTTAAAGTTTTTAATTACTTTTGTAATAAAAGGGGTTTGGAGTAATCATATTATGTTCTTTTACCTGTTTGCTTGGACTTGAATTAAAGTCATCAACAAGAGATTGACGCATGCCGGTTGGGGTAGACCCATCTAGCCTTGAAAAACTATACCCTTTTCGAATTAGAAACTTCTCTAGTATATCCAGCATCCTACAACAGTGTGAATCCTTCTTTCATCACGAAATTGAAAAGTCTACATATTTCACCTTGTACAAAGTAATCATAAGACCATTTATGTGAGAGTTTAAACTTAATTTTGTTGTTGTGTCATGAAAGTTGTATAAATAAAAGCTTCATTTAAAAAATCAGATCATGAACATTTTTCAAAGAACAGAGGACAAACATAAAGTAAATTGTTTTAATATATCGATTACCTTAGAAATTTAAATAAATGACAAACAAAATGTTGGTGAGTGAACCCAACACGTTCTCACATGCCCTAAACAAATTAATTGTTATCCGATTCTCACGATTCGATCACTTTGTCACTCATGCATCACCAAGAACTACTGCTATTAACCAATTCAATAGGAGCAATTTCATATATATCCCTCATAACTTGTACAATATCATACTTACCCAATCAAAAAACAAACATATAAAACAAACTTTAAAGCTAGTATTTTGACATGTTCATCGAATAGACATCTGAACAGTCACTTATATGGATGTTACTAATGTTGGTTTTCATTTCTTATCTTGATTCAAATATATTTTATGTATCAGATGTTCGCAAACTACAGTAGACAAGCTTATAGGAATGAAATTTCAAAGTTACCTGACAGAGTAACTAAAGAGAAGAATCTTATCATCATGTGAAATCCAAGATGACATCAAATTTTCCAATGCTCTCATCTTCCCACAATGCTCAACATCACTTAGACCCATAAAATTCTCATTCTGTGTATACCCACCCACCACATCAATATCACTACCAAACACTTGTGATGCAAAAAGCATGTCTTTCTTTTGTTTATCTGGATCATCTTTTGGATTAGGTTTTATGAGCTCCAAATGATTGCTTACCTGTGCAAGTAGCAAAATCCAACAACAAAAAGCAAGTCAGTGAATAAATATACCGATACAAACCAAAATTGTCTAGGTCCAGGTAACTACTAAAACTAATGTGTTATGACTTGTTTCTAACAAGTAAAGGTTTAGTATTCCATAGCTCACTTACTGAGCAAGAAAACTAGCTCCTTAAGGTAGTATTTTATTATATATAAGGTTGCATTATTAGTTTAGTTATGAATGAGAGATCACCTCCTTCTTGATTTGTAGGCCCTATTTTGTTTTTGAATTCTTTGATTCTCAATTGAATCCAATTTTGTTTAAATCAATTGGTACTGATCAAAGCATTGATTCTGAACCGAATCATTAAAAAAACAAACTACTGTTTATCCGCATACGGTTCATGAACACACTATTCATGGGAGGCAGTAGGCACTGTTCATAGGTGGCTACCGTCCAAATAGGTACTCTTCACTGAGAATAGAATCCTGATTTTTGGAAACTATGGGTAACAAAAAAATTGAAAATCTGGAGGCAGGCATAGTGCACTTCTGCACACAGGTGGATGGCATGTGTCTGCGGTTAATGGGTGGCTGCCCATGGTGGGAACCCAGTTGAAAACCATGCAGCAGGAATCAAATCAGCGATTTGATCAGGTTATGGATGTTCTGGTCGGAAGGAAGAAGACACCAATGTTGAGCCACAAAATCTGGGTCATTTTGGCTTAAATATGATAATTTGTGATACAGATTCAAAGATGAATAGAATAAACCAGGGGGGTCACATCACAGGAATAAGCACCCAGAGATAGTGGGAAGTTTGATGAGTTTCAGAATATTATCTAAACTGATAAAGGCGGGACGAATGAATTTGATTACCGTATGAAGAAACTGAACATGCTCAAGCTGGGAAGCCGCCTATGGATGTATTTATGTATAGAATGTTATTTTAAAGTGGGGAGCATTCAACAATATGATGAAATTGTTCAGTTGTTCCCAAGCAATAGTTAGAAATTCTTGATTGTAGTAAGATATAGTGGTGAGAGTTTATCATAAGCTATGATACCAGACAGATGACCACAGGACAAGGGACATATAAGGTGGGACATGCAGTCACAAAGGATAAGGAAATTCCCACCAACCAGTGTGGGAGTCTTTGCAAACGTTGTTGGTCAATGTGTCCAGAGGCCAAAGGCGAGCCCGTTCATAGTATGAGAATGACGAGGCATATGAGATGGATCTGCAAGTCAAACTGTGGATCCGGGGCTCAAGATCGATTAGATAAAGTACAAAGCAACAGAGTGATTGTGTGTGTCTGCATGGTGGTGTTTGAGGGGGGATGGGGGTCTCAGTAATTATTAAGAACAATAAGAAGTTAGCAGACGTTTTGATAGGAACCAGAAATTGAAATACAAACAAAGTAAGATTCACTAGTCGGCCCGTTTCGAGAAGGCAAATCTCTGGTGCAAACGAGTACTTAGGTAAGTTAAAGAACAAAACAAGACTGAATAGAAATTGCAGAAAACCTACTACTTAAACTAAGATTAAAGCAGTTTAGGACTGGTCTTCCCCACCTCCTGCGATCATGGTCACTCCCCCCTCACCTCCACCTTTGAAAATTTTCCCTCCATCTAATTTCCCCCCGTTCGTCAGCAAATGGGTATGCCCCGACCCATTATGACCCACTCCCATTCTCGGGTTCTTATCAATGCAGCCCGCCCAAAGAACCGACCTGTCCTCAAGTCGGAAAGAAGGTAACGAGGGCGACTTCCAGCTGGAACTTTTCTGGATGGAGCCATGAGTTTTATCAATTGTTGGTTTCCTTCTGAATAGGTTAAGGGTACGATTCCAATCAAGAAATAAAAAATCAACCCAATTATAATAACAAATATCATTCGAAGCAGAACAGTAGATTTAATGTTAAAAAAACTTGTCAATCATTATTATTGTTAGATGATATAAGCAGAAGAGAAGCAATACCCAGTCTCACACACCCATACCATACGCGTATATATTCACAGAAAGTTCTGATCGTGTCCCCTCTTCTCCTCTACAAATCTCTCGATCTCCATACCCTTAACCCCTTCTCTCTGTTACACTATCCACGCTCAATGCATAGATGCTGGAATGTTGCTGAGTTTTGGGTTCCCGGTAGTACACCCTGCAGCTTATAATCTTGATCCGCAACAGTGAACTCTAAGGACATCGTGCTCCAGTTGGCTTTGACTGTGTTTAGTGTAGCCAACCACTGAATTCCTAGGACCACATCGGTTCCCCCAAGAGAGAACGGATAGAAGTCTTGGCTGAGATGAAGATCCCTGATTGTCAAGACAACATCCTTGCCAATCTGATTGCAGCTAATGATGTCTCCATTTCCAATTCGCACCCCAAAAGATGGCACCGTTTGTGTGGGAAGATTCACCTTTCGAACCAAGGAATCTGCAATAAAGTTGTGGGTTGATCCACTATCGATCAAAATGAGCACCTCGGAGCCGTTTAGCAGGTCATTTAGAGTCATGGTGGGTGGGTGTGACTTCCCTAAGGTGGCAAGAAGGCTGATCTCAGCTATGTCTTCCTGTGGCAGCAGTTTTCCTCTCTGACAGCCCCCTCAAGCAGTTGAACATTCCCTGTTTTACAACGATGTCTTGGCCCATACTTCTCACCGCACCGGAAGCATTCCCCCTTAATGAATCGGGACTGTTTTTCCGAATCTGAAATACGCAGTGATGGCTGTTGTGAAGGGGTTTCAGTGGGATGAACCGCTGGAGTTTGTGGTTTGTTGACTGCAGAAGTCTTCGTTGGCTGCCCTGATCGGCTACCTAGCTTTGATTCAAATTCTAGGGCCAAGCTCATGGCCTTATACACTGTTCTCGGCTTATGGATCCTGACATCGGCTTTTAGTTCTTCCTTGAGCCCATTTAGAAATACTCCTAAAAGGCAGTGATCGGGCCAGTTAGAGACCCGAGCAGACCTCTGGGCGAAATCCTGTCGGTATTCCTGAACTGTACCAGCTTGCTTTATGTTGCATAAGTACTCATCGGCGTTCTGAAACTCTGCTGGTCTGAAGTGTTCCTGCAAAGCTTGAGTTTATTCTTCCCAAAAATGTGACTGGCTGATCCGTTGCAAGCCATGAATACAGGTCCAGAGCATCTCCTTCGAGATGCATTGATGCCACATCTACCTTCTCATCATCCGGTATTTGATAATACCAGAAATATTTTTCAGCCTTCAGAACCCAACCGCGGGGGTCGCCACCACAGAAAGCCAGGAACACGATTTTCATGTGGGGTCGGGACTGATTATTGTAGCGCCAGGAAGATTCACCCTCACTGAATTTTCCCTTCGAATTATCTCGTGATTTGAGGGCTGCAACATCGGTCTTCAAGGATTCCAAGGATTCTAGCTTTAGCTGTGATCGCTGCCAAGTGCCAATTGGGTGGTAATCGGATCAGGTGTGTTACCGCTGCTGTCTCCAGAACTGTTTCGAGTATGCACCATGTTGATTCCCGGCAATGGAACCAATTGATAGGAACCAGAAATTGAAATGCAAACAAAGTAAGATTCACTAGTCAGCCCGTTTCGAGAAGGAAAATCTCTGGTACAAACGAGTACTTAGGTAAACTAAAAAACAAAACAAGACTGAATAGAAATTGCAGAAAACCTACTACGTAAACTAAGATTAAAGCAGTTTAGGACTGGTCTTCCCCACCACCTGAAATCGTGGTCACTCCCCCCTCACCTCCGCCTTTGAAAATTTTCCCTCCATCCAATTTCCCTCCTTCTAATTTCCCCCCATTCATCAGCAAATGGGTATGCCCCGACCCATTATGACCCACTCCAATTCTCGGGTTCTTATCACGTTTTCAATTAATATAGGTTTCCTGTTGCTTACTTATTGAGGACGAATACTTGCTCCTTAAGGTAGTTTTTTAATTTTAAATAGGGTGTTAGAGCTGATGGTTTAATTATGAGAGTTTTGGCTTTTACATTGCAAGATCACCAACTTCTCGAATTGGAGGCACTATCTTGTTCTTTTCTTGAATTACTTTGATCAGCTATTGAATTCCATTTTGTTTGTATCATATGTATATATGTATAAAGTATAGATAAGCTACCTGTTGGAGTTTTGTGAGGCAAGGAAGAACAAGACAAAAGGGGCAAGAATCACAACCATCTGGATTATCTTTATGAAGATAGGGCCAGATAACACCATCTGGAACTGTTCTTTTACAGCATTCCACTTGCTTTAGAGGGCTTCCACAGCTGCACGGAACATCCTTATTAATAAGGCATTGGATGTCTGGTATTTGTAGCATCCTCCTATAAACTCTCTTTTGTACTTCACTCATTGCACAAAATACAACATTGTCTTCCTTACCCATCATAAGATGCCCAATAGTCTCCTCTTTGGTTCTTCTTAATAGATATTTATGCAAAACAGAAACTAAATGCCGCTTCCTCTCTTGAGCAATCTCCACAAATCTTTCAGGTGCACTTGATCTCTGCCCATGTTTTAACGGCTCTTCATAATACTCTCTAAAGTGTTCACGACTCCCCAACCCTCCAGGTACAACCAAGTCAAACAGGTTAAATAATTCCATAATTTTGTTTTGCATTATGGTTCCTGTGAGACCATACCGTTTTCGAGTTTTAATGCCTAAACAAGCTTCATAAAGTTTTGATTTCTCATTTTTCAAACGGTGAGCCTCATCAATGATCACAACCTCCCAATTCATCAGTTGTGACAAATTCTTTTCATGAATTCTATATGTATCAAAACTGGTTATAAGTATCTCCACTCCATGAGATTCTATTTTCTCAAGAATTATATCACGGTTAGTGCCATGGTAAATAGCAACGTTGAATGTTGACCACTTAGAAAACTCAGACTCCCAGTTTTCAATTACAGATGACGGGCAAATTATTAGCCCTGGGCCTTTATTTTCTTCTTTCCCCTTCGGAGAACTTGTTGTGTCTCCATCTTTTCCATAAACAGCAGAAAGAAATGCAATTGCTTGGATAGTCTTCCCCAATCCCCTGATCAATTGGGAAAAGAAAAGACATAAAGAGATGCAGGATATTATATTTACGCTAACACCAACAACTCTTACAATGTATTTCTTCGACCTAGGCGTTTATTCCATTATAATCTTCATGCTTTTTTTCCTTAGTCTTCTCTTATGTCTCTACAGGTGCCCATATAAGCACATCCACTACAATACTAACCAACATAAACCATTACTTTTTAAACTGGGTTGACATGGTCTACACGAATAAGTATCAACCTATACATATAAGTAATCAGTTAATTGCTTTAAGAAATATGACTGTCATAAATATTAAACCAAGAAGCACTACCATATATATTCACTACAGGTGCCCAAATAAGTCTTGTCTTATGTCTCTACAGGTACCCAAATAAGCACACCCACTGCAATATTAACCAATATAGACCATTAACTTTAGTACTGGGTTAAAATGGGTGACACTAAAAAGTAACAGGCTATATAATCGGTTAATTGTTTTAAGATATTTGAAAGTCATAAAAAAACAGCTCAAGAAGCACTACCATAGAATTCATTTTTCAGAGTATTCCATGCCTCCGTGGCTTTCCTAATTTTTCTAAAATTGTGTTACTCAAATCTGAGAGTTCACAAATGAACTCAGAAAACTTTCTCAATCAGCACAAATCCATGTATAGCGTATCAATTAGGCATGTTCATGTCATCACTTGATTAGTGCTGCAAATTGATAAAAGAAGGGAATACACGTATGTAGTTGCTAGATATATTTGCAAGGCAACAGATTTAAAGATAGCATGGAAGATTAATGAAAACTTCATATGCAAAAGCTAAATTAAGAACCACTCACATGTCATCTCCAAGAATACCTCCACAGTTTTTCTTGTATAAATTGTACAAAAACTTCACCCCTTCTCTTTGATGTTCTAAAAGCCTGCAATTTATGGAGGCCGGTACCTGAAATGAGTGTTGTCAGATGAGAAATCGTGTACTTTTTATCTATTATACAATTAGTAGACATGACATGATTGGAGAAATATCAAGATAGAAAGTTAAGGCTAAATTGAAGCAAATGGAAGTAGTAAACTAGATTTCCTCAAAACATTAAGTTTCACAAAGAAAGTGGAAAGGAGTCCTAGACTCAAGCATTACCAACCAAATGATGCAAATGTTTGCATCCTTTGGTTCGCCTGCACTGCCATTACTAGCGTTAGTACCCAGAGAAAAAAATCCACTGACACTTGAAAACAACAAAAAGGGCATTTGGGCCTACCCAGTGCTTGATTTATCTCCTGCTTTGCGCAGGCCACGGCGTATAGAGTGATCATTGCAGCTTAAAGTCGCAACAAACCAGAATTGAATATGTGATCATGAAAAGTTTACTATTATTCTGATTCATTGATTATTCAGGCTCAAGATAGTCTTAAAGTTCTGGGCGTGTGAGTTTGTGACGTTCAAAAATTAAAAATAGTCTGTTTTACTGTAATTCTTGGTTCCACAATAATCGGGATTAAAACTAAAAATCCAAACATTCAGAAACACTTACATAACAACAGAATCAGCAAAAGAAAAAACCATAAGCCAAGTGCTTTACAGGGAAGGGTTCTGTAAATTAGTAAGGGTGTTTCATAATTCACCTGCACGACAGGGTTCTGGCCGGATATCAAAAGCACCAAGGGTTCATATGGACCAGTAGGATCAAAAGTTTCGAGCCTACGTGTTGCATCTTCTTTTTCTTCTCCTTTAAATCGGGCATCATCGTCTTCGACGACAACATCCGGGCGAGGAGATTGTTGTTGCTTCCGTTGACTAATTTCCTTCAATTGCTTTGCAGGAAGCAATGAGGGGAATGAATTATAATCATCTTCGAGGCGTAAGAGCTGCTGAGAGAGACAAGATTTAGGAGGCTTTCTAGGGTTTAGAGTCACTGAAGTTTGTGAGCATGAAGTGGTGGAAGATTGTTGTTGTAGTTGTGACTCCGACGATTGGGATTGTGGCTGAGGTTGGTTGGAGCAGGGCCTCAGAACTTCCTTGAAACTGCTTAATGACATGACTGACTTTCGATACACTAGAGAGACGACGGACTATTTTTAAGGAAACCATTTCATTTTCTTTATTATTATTATTATTATTTTATCTTTTTTTTTCTTTTTGTTAAGAAGCTTAGGTAGAGGGGCTGTTTGATAATATCTAAATGATTAAGTGCTGAACTAATAAGAGCTCTGAACAATTAAGTGTTGAACCATTAAAAGGTCCGAACAATTAAGTGCTGAACCATTAAGAGGTCTGAACAATTAAGTGCTAAACCATTAAGAGGTCTGAACCATTAAGAGCTAGTATATCGGTTAACTATTCAAAGGCAAATGTCTGACCAATTTAGATAAGAGGTCTTAACCGTTTAGCATTAGACCTCTTAACCATTCAGTATTAGTATAATGCTTAACCATTCAGAGGCAAATGTCTTAGGTGGTGTTTATTTTTTAAGAAAACCTCTTCCCCACCTCTTTATCTGCGCGCATGCAGACGCAGAAAGAGGTTTTGAGTGCGCAGACTGTTTGTTTTTTGAAAGACGTTTCATTAAAAAACATCTGCGCGAGGTCTTTTTGATGCAGACATGGACTAGTGTCTTCAGGCGGGAAGACATTTCATCAAACCTCTTCTAAAAAAACCTATAATTTTCTCCTCTCCAATCCTTTTCTCCTCTCCACAGCCCCCACATCCTCTCCAAATATCTCCCCTCACCGGCGGCGACCTCCCTCACCGGCGGCGACCTCCCTCACTGGCGGCCTCCCTCACCGGCGACGACCTCCCTCACCGGCGGCCTCCCTCACCGGCGGCGACATCGGCGGCCTCCCCTCACCGGCGACCATCTCCTCACGATCGACCCCCGACGACCATCCCTCTTCGATCGACCACCGAGTTGATCCCCAATTGATCCCCAATTTCAC
>BJCO01002334.1:0-13880 GCA_018326465.1 Flaveria floridana
TATGTGATTGTAACAATTTGTCGCATAGTGGATCTTTCTCTCTGGAGGCCCGTGGTTTTTCTCCGGTTTTGGAGTTTCCACGTATATTCTTGTGTTCAGTTATATTTCTCTATTGTTAGCATTGGGAGGGTTGTTGGGGATCCTTGAGACCGCTTGTTTCCCAACAATACAATGTATCAAGGGCCAAGGCGGAAATTCTAGGTGTTAATTTTACTCAAATAGAGGTAAGTATTAAGGATACTGTTGAAAGCCTCAAAAAAAAGAACTTACTAAGCTTCTAGAACATCAAATGATGTTCATGTGTTTGTTTGAAAACAATGGTTTGAATTCATTGTCTATATGTAATTTCTGACAGTAGAAACATGCAATTGAGTATTGTAGAGTGTTTGATGCTTAATTATGAAACCAACACATAAGAATGGAGCATATGGTTCATGTATAGGCATCTTTTTTACTATTGTTGTGTTTTGTGATTTTGATGTCTTTGTGGTCCCAATCCGTCTCTTATATTCAAAATCATAATAAAATAGACTCAGATAACATAAAAAGAAAAGTGCATTCTAATAAGATCAATGGTTGATTTTATATGATTTTTGCAAAACACGATAACAATCAAGAAATATTTACAAACATCATAGTATTTAGAACTCTTTCACACACCCATTTTTCTTAGTTAGAAATCAAACCCGACATGTAAAACATGTTAAACACATTAAGCTCTGTGATTACCGTATAAGGTCTAAGGGGTGTCATAAACACTATAAAATCCACAAAAACAACATTTGAACCCAAAAACTCAAAACCCAAATTAATGATTTTACATGAATCAAAACTTAGAATCAAAATTAACAATTCTACACCATCAATGAATTTCCGATAGAGCTCTAGCAACTTCCACCCATCCTCGATACATGAATCGAAACCTCCGAAACACTTCTACATCCTCTAACCCTATATCCCTTCCAATCGATTCTTTCTCTACTAAATTTCACGTATAAAGCTATAACATTTCCCGCTTCTAAAACTTGACGGGACGTTCGAAATAAACAAAATATGTGAAAACGATCTTTTCTAAAGATACAAATCCCAATTCCCAAGCATGTTATAAAATTAAAGAAATATTCTAAAGATGCAATATTTTAAACATAAACTCCAAGAATGTGACTATGACTTAACACATAAACTATGTGTAATTAGCTCAAAATTATTTTCATTAGAGATGAGTGGAGAAGGGAAGGTGGTTTGTGTTACAGGGGCTTCAGGGTTCATAGCTTCATGGCTCGTTAAGCTCTTACTTGATCGTCGTTACACTGTTCATGCTACTGTCAGATCCATCGGTCAGTACTTTGACTTTCATAATTCGGTTCAAA
This sequence comes from Flaveria floridana, assembly GCA_018326465.1. NCBI lineage: Eukaryota > Viridiplantae > Streptophyta > Magnoliopsida > Asterales > Asteraceae > Flaveria > Flaveria floridana. The sequence continues at coordinate 1,371 of BJCO01002334.1, forward strand.
TCAAAATGGTTCATCCATAACTGAAACTTGAAATGACCCTTTTCTTGATTTTCCCCTAATTGTGCTTATGGGTATTCACTGTTGAGATTGTTAGTTTAGGAGAAGTTTGATTGCTCGAAACTAAAAGACGGTGTGTTTTGACTTTTAGGTCAAATCGACTAAATCCCAATTTGGGATTGATGATTTGATATGTGTTGTTTATTTTTGTTGTAGAATTGAAGATAACTACACATGAAGGATTATGATTGTTATTTTTTTTTCTTGTAAGCAACGACTTTGATCTCAAAAAGTCAAGTTTTATCTCATCCATTTAAATCTGTTAGTGTGTTAGAATTATAAAGTGGGCTACATTGTAAGCTTTATTATCAATCTATGTTTATGGCTATTGATTCCACTGAAATATGCTGCAGATGATCCGAAAAAGATACAGCATCTACTTGCTCTTGATGGAGCTGAAGAAAGATTACTATTATTTGAAGCTGATTTGACTATAGAAGGATCTTTTGATTCTGCGGTTAATGGATGTGTTTGTGTCTTTCACACTGCATCTCCAGTTCTCTTTTCAGTTGATGACCCTCAGGTAAACTTTTCATTCTCTCTCTTAATAATCAGAACCTGTTATCGGAAAACTCATGAGGGTCCGTAAAAAAAGTAGCTTGTGCCGAGCAGGTTACCTTCAAGGGTGTTAAAGGAAAAAAAACCAGTGAAAGCTGGATTTAACTGCTAAAGACTTAAGTTCATAACACTATGTTATCCATTGAAGGTTAACTTATTGTATAATTTGGATAAAGCTAAGCTTTTTTTAAAACTTTCCATCAGACACAATTGATAGACCCTGCGGTTAAAGGGACACTCAACGTTCTTAAATCGGCTGCAAAGGTTCAATCTCTCAAGAGAGTGGTGTTCACTTCTTCGATGTCTGCAGTAACATTTGGTTTAAGAGTTATTGAGCCTGGTGGTGTGGTGGATGAAACCTGGTTTTCTGATCCATTATTTTGTGAGCGGAATAAGGTATATATGTCTTCGTTTTTGACATGCAACTTACTTGATAGGAGTGAACAAGAAAACCAAATAATGACACCAATTGAAAAGCCTATAGTTTGTTTATGATAACCAACTTTTTAGGTCAGTTAGGGTTATGTATGTATAAAGAATCGAATTAACTGAACTGATGTTAAAACCAACCTTTATAGTTTTTTTAATTTTGTTAAAAGGATATGTTATATGTCGGAAAAGTATTGTTATACTTTCTTCTAGATAACATATTAGTCATCGTTTATTCCTCTTAACAAAGTAAAAGGATTGCTTGTATTTATTCTGATCCAATAAATAGATTTTTTGATTGAAATTATTTAGTTAAGCGATTTAACTGAACTGTTTATAACTGAAACCAAATTGTTATGAGAATCAAGATTCACAGAATATTAGTTACAAATTCAGTTATATATATAGTTGTCAAAAGCGCAAGCGAAAAGGGTGAGCCTTTTGACAATAGAGATTTTGGCCCATAGCCGAAGTAAACCAACCCATGCTCACCCCCACATGCAAATCTCATTTGTAATAGAAGATTTTGCGTATTTCAGTTGTGGTATCAACTTTCAAAAACAATGGCTGAGGATGCTGCTGTTAAATTTGCAAAAGAGAATGGTTTGGAGTTGGTGGCTATAAATCCTGGATACGTGATCGGTCCCATGTTACAGCCAACGCTCAACTTTACTTCAGAGGGCATTATAAGCTTGATCAAAGACGGTATGTTGATTACAAATAAACGAACTTATGTGTGCATATGCATGAATTAAGCTGTTAATTTTTATATATCCAGGAATAGAAGTGTTCTCTGGTGGAGTTTATAGGCTTGTTGATGTAAGAGATGTTGCTACTGCACATATTTTGGCTTTTGAGAACCTGGAAGCTAATGGAAGATACTGCATGGTTGGTGAAGTGGTTCGAACAATAGACATCATGAAGATTGCAGATAAACTATACCCGAGTCTTAACCATTCTGAAAGGTAAAACAGAGACTACATGATCCGCTCATCCATACAGTTGATATGATTAAAAAAGACTAGGTTTTCTTGTTCTTGGCAATTGAGTGATTATCCTTCTAAGACGAAGTCGGTTACTTGTTTTTTGTTCAAATTTTGATAGGTATAAAGACAAGAAATGTAATGAGGGGCTAACTTATAGTGTATCAAAGGCAAAGGCGGAAAGTCTAGGTGTTCTGTTTACTCCATCAGAAGTAAGTATTAAGGATACTGTTGAAAGCCTGAAGGAGAAGAATTTTCTGAAACTTTAAGTTTCTCAGATGCTTATTCGAGAACCATAAGAGAATGAAAAATTTACCATTATATCATTTTTATTTAATTTCTAGTTTTCAATATCAAAAAGAAAATGAGTGGTGGAGCTTGGTTTTTTATTTTATCGCAATATATATATATAGTATTATGAACTTAATTTTCATATGTGTATATGTGTGTGTAATGTCGTTGCATAATTTGTGATGTACAAACTATAAATGACAGTTTATTAAACATCACTAAAATTATACTAAAAAACAGAATAACATAACATCATAAATGTTTCTGGTGTATATATTATCATTCAAATTGATTCACCTGTTACTAGTGTCCACCACCACCATCTTATCTACAGACTCTCATGTTTCAAACATAGATGGGTGGAGAGGGGAAGGTGGTTTGCGTTACAGGGGCTTCTGGGTTCATAGCTTCATGGCTCGTTAAGCTCTTGCTTGAGCGTGGCTACACAGTTCATGCTACCGTCCGATCCCTCGGTCACTCTCTCCATCTTTCTATTCGGCTTTCCATATGTTTTGATATCCACATTAATATCAGATTGTTGGGCGGAAGAATAGAAGAAGCCATGGTCATTGTTATCATTTTAATTGTGGTCAATTTCTTGATTTTTCCGTTAGTTATAAAACCGCAAAGTGCGCAACGAGACAAGGTCTACAACCGAAGCGCAACACCTCTTTTCTTACAAGAGGTGTAATGTGCTCAAATAAACTTTTTTATATTTCTTATCTTATTTGGCATGCTCTAGCCAAAATTTAGCTATTAATAAACTTTATATATGATTAAATATATTAATTACCAACATGTAAACCTAAAAAGCCTGATGTACAACATCCTGCTGCACAAAACGTCGTCATGTACTCATGTGCATTAAGTTCGTGTGTCACTTGCGCGTTGGGCTGGTTTTTTGGTGCTTGTTTTGCACCTCAATTACACATTTTGTATAGAACTCGTCTTATGCTAACAAAAACAATTGGACTTGTACTTGAGGTCGTTTTACGCCTAGGCACGCTTTTAAAACCATGATTTTTCGTAATAATGTTGATGAGTATATTCACTTTTTAGATTGATGATTTAGCATAAATTTGATAGTGTGAAACTAAAAGAGGGTATAATATGAATTTTGGGTCAAGTCAACTGATTCCCAACTTGGAATTAGTATCAGCAGTGAACATTGTTTAGAAATTGCTACACATAAAGGATTATGGTGCTAAATTAATCATCTATCTCACATGTTCAAGAATAGTGTTGACTTGAAAAGCAACAACTTTGACCCAAAAAGTCAAGGCTTATACCTTTCATTTCCTATTTCTGTTTGTTATTGTAAAAGCAATATCTTCTAATATATCCTGCAGATGATCCAAACAAAACACAACATTTGCTTTCTCTTGATGGAGCTAAGGAAAAACTCTCCTTGTTTGAAGCTGATTTGACTGTAGAAGGATCTTTTGATTCTGCAGTTAATGGTTGTGTTTGTGTCTTTCACACCGCATCTCCTGTTTTGTTTTTAGTTGATGACCCACAGGTCAATCTTTCATTCTTTTTGGCTTAATTTTCCGAATTTGGTACAACTTAAATCATTTGTATTTCAACAGGCACAATTGATAGATCCAGCAGTTAAGGGGACACTTAATGTTCTTAAATCGGCTGCAAAAGTTCACTCTCTCAAGAGAGTGGTCTTGACTTCTTCCATGGCAACAGTTATGTTTGGTGAAAGGGTTCTAGAGTCTGGTGTTATGATCGATGAAACCTGGTTTTCATGTCCACTAGTTTGTGTGCAGAAAAAGGTGCAGTTTCATTTCAAATGGGTTATCAGTTACAAAATGTTGTAAGTGATCAAAGATTTTGTATATTTCAGTTGTGGTATCATCTTTCAAAGACCATGGCTGAGGATGCTGCTGTTAAGTTTACAAAAGAAAATGGTTTGGAGTTGACGGTTATAAATCCTGGATATGTCATTGGTCCCGTCTTACAGCCAACTCTCAACCTTACTTCTGAGGGCATCATGGGCTTGATAAAAAATGGTAACCGTTGTTTACAGCTAGTGTTCATATGCATGAATTAACGTTTATGTTGTGTAAGCGTTTGGAATTTATATACACAGGAAAAGAAGTATTTTCGGATGGGATTTACAGAGTTGTTGATGTGAGAGATGTAGCTAATGCACATATTTTGGCTTTTGAGAACCCGAAAGCCAATGGTAGATACTGCTTGGTAGGCAATGTGGTACGGTCTTTACAAATCATGAAGATTGCTAATAAACTATACCCGAGTCTTGACCATTCAGAGAGGTAATACATAGACAACATGATGACATGATCCTCATAGATGATATGATCATATTAATATAAATATTAGCTTTCTTTGGAAACTAGATTTTCTTGTCCAGGTGGCAATGTGCAACTCAAAATCTGGATTACTTGAATGTTGATAGGTATAATGATGGCAAGTGTGTTGAACCCATGCCTTACAGTGTATCGAGGGCAAAGGCGGAAAGTCTAGGCATTAACTTTACTCCACTGGAGGTAACCATCAAGGATACCATTGAAAGCCTCAAAGAGAAGAACTTCTTAAGCTTCTAGAACGCTGAATGATGAATTCGTTTTGAGAGAAGGTAATAAATTTCAGCCACATTACGTTTACTCGCAGCCTAAGGAATGCTCTTGGTTGATCTCTGCTTGTTATAGGTGGCAGAATATAGTGTTCGATTATGCTCAAATAAGTAAAGTTGTTTAATGGGTCGAGTTTGTTGACCCGTATGTTGTACTGTTTGTAAACTTTACCGTGTTCTTTGTGAGCTTCAAGGAGAATAACTTGCTGAACTTCTAAAACACTAGATTATATTCATGAGTTTGTTTGAAAACAATGGTTTGGATTCATTGTCTATATGTAATGTTACTGACAATGGGAACTTGCAACTGAGAATTGTATAATGTTTAATGCTTGATAATGAAAACCAACCAATAGGAGAGCAGCAGATGGTTCATGTACACCTTCATATACATAAAGCTTTCTTCACTTTATGACCAATTCTTTTTAACCCATCCATAGCTTCAGAACTCTATCCCGACCACCTGATGCTACTTTCTCACCATCTGGACTCCAATCGACAGCAAAGACCTTAACAAATTGGAAAAAAAAATGAAAATAATTACTATCTTGTTGAAATCACCTATGATCTTGTTAACAATTATCTTTAAGTAACAAAAAAAAACAAAAAAAAACCTCGTCTGCATGACCAGGAAGGTCTTGCTTCAATTTCTGCGTGCGCACATCCCAAACCTAGAAAAAGATAACACGTTTAAGATCATAACAAATTAAAACAGTACTTATAGAATTGATCTGCATTATGTATCATCAATTAAAGATAGGATTTGTTCTACCTTCAAAGTGGAGTCCTTGCTACCACTTAAGAGAAGCCTGCTGTCAGCAGACCAGCTGCACAAAACCACACAACACGTGCTAACGTAAGCAATAATTTATATAATTTTGTATAAACGAAAAGAAAGAAAAAATCAAACCTTATCTGATAAACAGGCCCCACATGACCACGAAAGGCAGCAACAAACTTTCCAGTAATTCCATTCCATAACTTGACAGACTTGTCAAATGAAGCACTTGCAATCCATTGTCCATCAGGCGAAAAGTAAACATGATTTACCAGCTGTAAAATGCAGAGAGATTCAAGAGGCCATGTAAACTTCAAATTTAATTTTTAATGTCAAATGAAGCAGTTAGTACCTGTTGATGACCCGTCATTCGGGTTTTGGGGTGCTTGCTGACAGAAGGTTCCCAGAGAAACATGGTGAAATCATCACTACCTGAAACTAACCTTTCAGGAGCATTACCCTTCATTTTGTTGTATCTTTCTAAAGCCACCTGTTGCAATAAAAAACAAACTTTATGTTTCTTTTCTTTTTTGCTTTTCAGAAAAAGATTGACATTTACAAAATGAATAGTTACCTTCTTCATTTCTTCCGGAGATGAATATTGTTTATGTGTATGATCAAATGCACCAGTCCGAAGAACGTACTCTGTGCTTAGTGCTAGAGAATTCACCCAATGCCCGTGACCCTGCATTTCAAAATATTATAGTATTACCGAAATAATATGAGTATTGACATCATACTTATACGTTATTATTTACAAAAATTCCAAATATTTGGACAAATAATATGATATTATGACCATATTTACACATCCAGTTTTTATAGTATAACTATAGTTCAGGTTCTAGCTGACTATGTGAATTCAGAAATGATGTGAATATGAAATTGTCAATAAAATTTTGATAACCATCACATGCAATGCAAGTACCAAAAGATAGCAAAGAATATACCTTTAACTCACGAATCAACTTCCCTTGAGTAGTTTCCCAGACTTTAATCGTACAGTCTTGAGAGCTGTACCATGAAGAAATATTATTAAGTTCACATTTATCGTTCATATAATAGTGTTGAGTATTTATTCAATTATGGAAACATACAAGTGGAAGTAATGAACAATAAATTATAATTTGGAATAATATATACCCTGTATATATGAATCCGTCTCCACCCCATTTTACACAAGTTACTGCAAGAGTGTGGCCACTAAGACATATAACACTTTTCCTTAATGTAACATCCCATATTCGTGCATCGCCATCTTTGCTAGAGGTGACAAAGCGACGACAAGGCGAGCTGAGGTGTACAGGTTCCCAGGATATACCAGTTATCCATTTCTTATGACCCTGAAATTTAAAAGTTTTCCAAATCAGTCCCCATATGGACGATAAGACAGAAGTATAACATATATAACATTATAAAGTATTCATGCATCTTCATATTAAAACTTTAACAAAATCTAAATGATCTTACAAGATAAACCAAATCATAACCTAGGAAATTCATTTTCACCGACAAATTAACAAGTTTAGCACCACATCAGGCCTCTATTTTAGTAAAGAAAAAGAGAAACATCAAGTACAGTCTCAATAACTAACTGAATTTTGAATTTAAGTTAAAACTGTATGGCTGCAAAGAATAGCAAAATCAGACTTCTTATTTAATTGATGTCCCATAAACAAAAAGCCAAGTACATCAAAAACATATTCAAAGATTAATCCCCGTTCTTTTTGAATTAGCCGAAGATAGATAAAAAGATCTTACAGTGAGCAGATTGCCAGATGGTCTTCCTGTCAGAGGGTCCCAGCATTGAAGTTCTCCAGACTTGCTTCCACTAATGAGATGTTTACCATCTGGTGACCACGCAATACAGAGGACCCAATTCTTGTGCCCTAAATAGATATAAAATATGAGAAATATATATGCGGCATTATTAGTACAGCTTTTAATTTTAAGTTTTGAGTTTATGTTAACAACAATTGCAGACCTTTCTAAACAATCAAGACGGTAGAAATGAGACTATAATACAGCAATATCAGTACAGAAGTTTGTTATTTTAAGTTCAAAATCAGTGTTTTCTGTTCTTTTGAGCAAAGTGAATAATTTATGATGGTCTCTAACCTGTACAAGTGAACAGGGGTGTTTGGGTGTTCAAGTCCCATAGGCGGACGGTTGTGTCACCTGAACCGCTAGCCAACTGTTGTCCATCAGGACTAAAAGCAACTGAAAGTACAGCCTCCGTGTGACCTGCAATAATAAAACGACCAAAAAGGATACTTTTTTATTACTTAAAGACAAAAGAAAAACTAAAGAAACCCACAAAATATAACAAACACACCAGCAATTGTAGAAGAACAACGATTAACTGGACGAATACGAAACACCGCCTGAGGTTGATACACTATTGTAACTACCTTCTCCACAGAAACTGAAAAAAGTCGAAAAAGACATTTTCTTGATTTAGCAACCACATAAATAACAATTTACAAAACAGTATTCATGACAATACCATACTTTAATCTCCAATGGGTTCTATTTACCTTTATTTTTCTGTAAATAATCTCCCAGTTGTACAACAAGCTCATGATCAGATATATAAAACGAATACGGCAGCTTTTCCTCCTGAAAGAACCAAACTTTTACAGTTTTTATCAATCGTTTCAAAGATGAAAATATAAAATCTTTATGCAACTACAATAACTACCATTAAATTTACAACTTTCACTACTAGAATAAAGTGTTTGCATTTGAAAGTTGAACAAAATACAATCTTTACGTAACTACAATAACTGCCACTAAATTTACATCTTTCACTACTAGATTGAACTGCTAGCTGCCAATTGCAATGAACAAATACGTTCCAATCAATTCTTATTAAATAAAAACACAAAGATCCAAACTCAGTTGATTAACCTATCTAAACTCTATGCATCTTGAATTCCCAATTCAAGAGATGAACAATTGATCAAGATTTTCGTAAGAGGAATAAAGAATACCGAAGGTAATTGGAGTTTACATTATTGAGGAGCTTGTTAACCATCTGTTGAAGCTCCTTAGGGCCAACGCTTTGAGGAAGATACATGGAGGCACCGAGTGGATTTCCTTCAGGGTCCGCTAATTGACACATGACGTTGTTTTTCGGCACTCTTGATTCTTCTCCTGCTTCTACCTCCATTTTTGTGGTTTTTCTGAGCTGATTGAAACTCAATTAAGATGATGGAGGAGAGATGAGGAAGAAGAACAAAAAGAAGAAGAAGAAGAAGAAGAAGAAAGGGGTTTTGTATTTAGGGTTTTTGCGAGGGTTTCACCGGTGACGGTACATTTAATTTTTAAACATACTTGGTTTAAAACCCGCCGGCCGGGTATGATTTAGAGCGTAAAAACCTCAAAATGAAGAATCAAGCATAAATTTTTGTTTTGATCTACGTGGTTTAACTATTTTAATTATTTCAGTATAAAAATAAATTTTTAATCATATATCATGTCCTGTGATTTTATTTTTATAATGGTTTTGATTCCTGACATTAACTCTATTAGTTTTTATAGTTAAATGTGATGGTACTTTGGTCATTCTATATTTGGAGGACTAGTTATGTAAATTATATTAGCTTAGGATAATTGCGGTGAATTTTTAAAATTGTTGAGGCTGAGGTCGAGGTAGTTCAAGCGACGGAGACGCGGCAGCAGGCGATGGACGGTGCCGGAGAAGCGGTTGTAGGAGAGTGAGAGGTGGCGGAGCGACGGTGGGAGGGAGTATCGGGCGATCGGACCAGTGAAATCGTTGTGTTTGAGGTCTAATCGTGTTAGGGTTAGGGTTACAAAAGGGGGGAATGTGTCGGAGAGATGATTGTGACAGAGGATGAGTTTTATTAACTCCGGTAGCTTTTCGATGGCCCACGGGATACCTATGGTGAGCTGATTGTAGCTGAGATCTAGTTTTTGAGGTTTTGAAGGTGCCCTAATGTCGCCCGAATTTCGTGGAAGATGAAGTTCCGGCTAACGGCGATGAACCGGAGGTTTCGGAGGTTACCTAATGTGGTCGGAAGTATGCCCATGATCCGGTCGGGGATGACAATGAGTTCGATGAGGGCGATGAGTTTTCTAACGGAGGGGTGGAGGCGGTTGGAGAGTACTAGAGCTCCGGTGCGGGGGTCGCTGAGGTTTAGGGCGGTGACTCTGTCGCAGGAGCAGTAAACTCCGGCGAAGTTGCAGGGGTCGGAGGTGAAGAAGAATCTATGGATCCAACATCGCAGAGCAAAATTTAAATCAATGAAGAAGAATCAACAAAATAATCACCCCCAATTCATACTTTTACTTCATTGGAAGCAGATTAGAATACAAAGATTTGAATAAATAAGATGAAGATGATGAAGAAGGTGAAGAATTGATGAAGGGTGTGAAATGAGATTGAGTATATATAAAGGGGTTGAGTGGTGGATGACGGATAACCATGAAGGGAGTGATTGTTGGGATTTCTGGTAGAGAAATATGGCGGAGAGAGCTTTAATGACGGAAGCAGGTGACTCTAAAACTTTTGTAGAGAGTAAGAAAAGATGATGAGGATGAAGATGATGATGACTAGATTTAAGTTTTTTTTATTTTTTTATTTTGTAGAGAGTGAGAAAAGTGACTCTAAAACTTTTGGATTAGATTTAAGTTTTTTTTTTTATTGTTTTAAAAAATTACAATAATTATATTAATCTAATATAATTTACATAACTAGTCCTTTAAATATAAAATGATCAAAGTACCCTCACATTTAACTGTAAAAACTAACAGAGTTAGTATTAGGGACCAAAACCGTTACAAAAATAAAACCACAGGGCATGATATGATCAAAGATTCCCTTTTGAACTGAAATTGTTAAAATGATTAAACCACAAGGACCAAAACCAAAATTTACTCAAAAATCAATTATACTTGTTAATATTATAAAAATTTTATAACTAGTAGATTAAATTTTAGATTAATCCTAAATATTTTTTGTTGATATCTCACTGCTACTACCCTTTAAGTTTAGTGTTAGATCTCGATGTCTAGAACATCATTTCTAGGGTTTGTACGAGGTGTTTATCAAATGCGAGTTCTAGATTTACATTTTTCATTTTTTTATATTGTTTTAGGTGAAGATATGCATATACAACATATTTTTAATCATTGATCTACAAAATTTCATATTAAAGTTGGAAGTGTGGTTTATGATATGTTTAAAGTTTATTTTATAACATTTTTATATGCAGGCATGTCAATGTTCATGTGAAAAAATCCGAAGATAAGGATGTTTGATTCAAATATTCAAAAGTTTGAGATGAAAAGTCGATTTGAAAAAGACCATATAATAAAACTGTATGTTTTTACAACTTCGCCAGTATGTTGCGACTTGACTTTATATCTTTGCAAGTAAGGTTAAAGCACATCAAATCAGTGTCTCCTTACTAAGTTTGAATGTTTGCAACTAGATGTACTCATCCATTATAGAGTGAAGATTTAACCTATATCACAAATTCAAAGCTTTTATATTTGACCACACACCTTCGCAACTACCCATACTAAGAATATTTTCAATGTCTACTTACCAAAATCCTATAACCTTCACAACTGATGTAACCTCCACATTTGGCTATCCTTAGCCAGTTCACAAATGTTTAAAGCCTTGAAAACTAACTTAAAAACCTCTGTAACTTACCCTTATACCCTTGTGTAATATCCCAGATATTGTACTAGATATTGTCCACTTTGAAAATGGCACGCCCTCAGGCGTCATCCCTCACAGTTTAAAAATGTGCCTAATAGGAAAGGTATCCAGCTCCACATAAGGAAACTTTTATTTCCCTTCCCAACCAATGTGGGATGTTACACCTTGTAACTGTCAACATATGGTGTATTTTCACTGTTACTTCGCAAGTGAGATTAAAACCTCGTAAGTGCCATTGTTCTCATATCTAACATATCCTTCGCATCTGCTTACACTTTGGCATTTCACAAACAAGCATAACCCTTATAAGTGCCCAAAACCTCCGCAACTAGACCATTCACATTGTCCATACTTAGACAATTCTTGGATAATTAAAGCCTTTACACCCGACCAATGTACCTCCGCATCTCCTAACACTTAGCCGATTTTCACTAATACTCTGTGAGTGGATATTACATCCCCAAGTGACTATAGTCTCCACATCTCTTAGTATTTAGCAAAACTTCAAAATGAAAGGGCTTAGGGTGTGTTTCACTGCTCGAATTGAAAGCATTTGCATCTAATGGTACACTAACATAGACGTTGTTCCTTTAAAGTTATACTCACTGATAGTTAAGGATAAACACTACTAATGCATGAAATAACATAATATGTTAATGATCATATGTTGGATCTAGAGTGTATAGGTCTAGATCATTTTGTATAGGCTTAGTACTTGGGTCAAGTCTTGTAATTAATACTTGTAACAGTCAATATATATATATATATATGTGCATTGAATCTATAGGTTAACCCCTATATATATGTGTGTTGATTTGTGACTTGACAGGTAGAAACAATATACTTGGTAGGATTCCTGATATTGACTAGTGTAGGAAACATCTACGGATGAACATTATTGTTAATCCGTAGATATGTTTCTTACAAGACCAAATCACCAAGTGAAGATTCCTGCGGATGATCAAGGACCATGAAGTGAAGATTCTTACGGAAGAAGGATTTTCTGCGAAAGAACAACACTTCTACGGAAGACCAAGTCATCTACGGAAGAACAAAAGTTCTGCGGACGACCAGACTCCTGCGGAAGAATAGAATACTTGTATGATTTCAAATATCA
>BJCO01002335.1:0-11941 GCA_018326465.1 Flaveria floridana
CTTTGTTATATGCTTTGTTATGCTTTGTTATATGCTTTGTTATATGCTTTGTTATATGCTTTGTTATATGCTTTGTATATGCGTTGTATTATGATTGTTATTGTTTTTGCCTGTGTTATCGAGTCGGGGGTCTCTTCGGAAGCGGTCTCTCTATCTTTCTAGATAGAGGAATGACTTGCCACCATATACCCCTCCCAGACCCTGCTCTTCAGCGGGAGACACTGGGTATGTTTGTTTGTTTGTTTGTTTGATTAGACATAACTTCTCTATTTAGATTACTAGTACAGAATCCTTCATGTTGAGCTTTCAGAGGATTGTGCAGACTAAGAACATAACAGCAGTGAGTTTATAGTGATTACCTTTAGTGCAAATTACTAGCTTTTGATTCAGATTGATATCTCAATGTGGAGTGCTTCAAAACAAGGGCTGTAACACCATTGACAGAATGATATTGTTAGGGAAGTTTAGGAGTAATAAGGGTGAGAATTAGAACCAAACATAACAGGAAGAACAAGGGTTTTGATTTACCTCAGTTATGAATTCGATTACTAGATCGAATGGACTTCAAATCGAAGATCAAGAAGCTGCGATTTGGTAACCCGAACAGGGAGATCGAATGGGTCCCAAACAGGGAGATCGAACGGGACGAGAGAAACTGTTGGTGAGGTTTACGTGAGTATTGATTTGGGTTGGGTTCCATCTATTATAGTTGTAGGTGTATGGGGATGAGACTTGAAATCCCATGAACCTCGGGTTGTTTGTTGTTGCAGATAAAGGGGAAGAAGAAGAAGAATTGGGGATGAGTAGATTAGGTCAAATATAGGCTCATGTTTCCCCCCTTTAGTTGCTTATTATTATTTGAGTTTATTTATTTATTTGTAGTTTACTTTGGGTTATTTCATTACTACCTCGTTAATTTAATTTCGTCCCCGAAATTCTAAGAACACGATCGAGCGGTGGAACTCAAGGGTTTTATTCTAAGCATCTAAGTTTCTAACGAAAATGGTTATGAAACGCTAGTGTTCTAACATATTATTTTAACTAAAGTGACGGGTTATTATACGTTGACACCATCAGTTCTTATTTATTAGATAGAGATAATGCTTAGATTTGACAATTATCATAGCTTTCCTTATATAGTCAGCTCATGATCAAATTAAGAGTACAAATTAAGACATCTTTGTAACTACTACTTGTCTATTTGTTCAGATATATTACTTTGGTCAGCAAATAGGGAATCCTAATCTAAATCAGTTTTTACCCACTGGAAACCAATCTTTGTGGCTTCACACTACTGTTATATGAGTGTTTTTAACAACTTGAAACTTCATTCGAAAATACAACTGTGTGTATGGAATTAAAGAAGTGTTTCTACTTTCATATGGAATTGATTGCTAATCTTCTGACAGACTGTAGAATTTACATTCTGTTGTAAGAAGTAGCAGGGCTTTTTAATTTGTTCTCTGGATTTAATTCTTGTTATAATCTATGGCTACATTTGTGTAGGCGGGAGAACGATGGCAGAAGAAGATGCCAATGATGTTTCCACACCAAAAGGTGGTTCACATATTGATAGTTTGACTCCAGCAGAGAAACGTTATATGGAGCAAAGGCAGAAAATAGACATGCAGAAAATGGCGAAGACAGCAAATAAGTCGCATCGTGACAGGCTTTCAGAATTCAATCAGTATCTTGCCAACATGAGTGAGCATTATGACATCCCAAAAGTTGGCCCTGGCTAAGGCTAACTTGGGTAGGTCTCTTAATGTTGCCTTGTTGACTATAAATGTTTGTTGCGGGTGGTGGCTTTGTAATAGTACAATCTCCATCCTACATTTGAAACAAGGTCTTTGTCATGTTCTTTTCAAGCTTCTCAAACCCTAAACTTGTATGTCAGTTGAAGGATTTTGATTACATCAGTCCAGTTGTTTGTCACTATATATAACTTTGTATCATTAATCTTTAATTCAACAAGAACTGTAAACAAGGGGTGCTTCAAGCTCGTCTGACTTTAACAATACCCAACTGATCAGGGAACATCTTTGAAAGCCAACTGACAGGAATCATCTTTGAAAGCAAATGTTATTAATCCATCTTTACTATAATTTTAATAGTAATAATCATGTGTATATTTAACAAAAATTATATTGTTTTTAAGCTCAAGTCATTTAATCGAATTTCAATATAAGTTCAAACTCGTAGAAGTTTGATTCGATTCAAGCTTTCATAAAGTTCATCTCGAGTAGCTAATGAGCGATTTGCGTCATTTACAACACTAGCAAATCGCTTCTTGTTCTTTTGAATGAAAAAACTACAATTATTTTGGCTTCATTGTCTTCTATGGCTCAAGTCTTACTTTAAAAGTCAAAATGTTCAAGGTTAAGCAACGAGGTTTTCTATGGGTTTCCTCCTAAGGGGTTAAGGGTGCAGTCCCGGTTGAAAAACGGATAGTGAATCCGATTAAAATAACACTTCTTCTCTGAATCTGAAGCAGAGTCGTCCGTATGTTCGTCGTTCAAAAAAAATTCCTTACTCAATGGCCGAGCTAGAAATTTTTGTCAATGGATTGATCTTAAAACTGAAAAAGTGAGTCCTGAAAACATCATGATCAGGCATGTAGCAGAAATAGAGAACACACTACTTTTTACTTGCTTGAATTCCAAATTATCAAAAACATTAATTGTACATTTGTTTCTCTTACTTTTTTTCCTTTTTTTTCCTGTAAACCTAAATATACTTCAATCCTGACATATATTGCTGTCTGGATATTAAATACTGGATCACAGAATATACAATCCCTAGCAGTCCCAATATCCTTATCTTCACAACATCTGCTATTATAGATGGAGGCAAATTAAGAGGTATCGTAAGCAACGGCATCGAGTCATTCCTCTTTCTGTAAGTCCACACAAACTGATTAAACAATATATGACTCGGGAATGTTAAAATCAGTAACGCCAAGTTTTTTACAGCGAAGATCCAATCATGCCCACCAATTTGCATTCCCCAACCAACGTTCCCTTGCCAAATCTCTTCCCAGATGCTGTAAAGTGAAGTCAAAACCAGATAACCAGATATCACTACTGTAACCGGGAAATACCTCTGTTTGTCCCCAAATCCAGCTACAAAATCTGAATCTTGATTA
Source organism: Flaveria floridana (assembly GCA_018326465.1). Classification (NCBI taxonomy): domain Eukaryota; kingdom Viridiplantae; phylum Streptophyta; class Magnoliopsida; order Asterales; family Asteraceae; genus Flaveria; species Flaveria floridana. Next base: position 3,146 of record BJCO01002335.1, read on the forward strand.
AGCAACAAAAGTATAGGTGCCAAGAAGAATATTGCGCGGTTTGACCCACCCGTAAGATTGACATTCAATATAAGACATATGGCGAAACACATGATTGTTGCCACATTTCCGACAGCTGGCATCCATGCACCCTCTGCAGCCATCCGTTTAATTGTGAAAGCGGGTACAGTAGACACCCGACGTTGCTGCATAAATCTCATTTTAGGGGGGAAAGTAGCAAGAGAGTTGCTACTTTGGCCAGATTGACTATGTTTAAGACCCCCGCCCCTCTCGGTGACTTTTTCTCGCATGAGTGATGCCAGCTCAAACTTGATCTCGAGTGCAATTAGCATAAAAATAGCAGCATACAACCCTAAAAGAGATGTTCTTGCACCCTCAACTGCTAGCAAGGCGGTCAACTTACTATCTTCCTCATCCATGGCATCGACCCCACTCTCGGCTAAGATGGTCTTGACCCTGATCTGACCCTCCAGCAAATATGTGACCGGAAATAGAGCCACCAGTAAAGCAAACACCCATGGTAGGACCTTGGTGCTTGAAGCAGATGGAAGGTGGGTGAAGACCACAAACACAGAGGTGCAAACCATGGTTGTGATGATAAGAACGTGTAAAAGGGTTGCTTGAAGGAAATATTCTGCAGATATATAAACACCAAGAGCGATTCCCATTGCAATTGAGAACATTGCTCGTAACTCGACTATGTATCTGATGGGAATAATGGAGGTGAGTGCAGAAAGTGCGAGGAGAATGGATGAGATCAGCAGCCATGATGGCCATGTAGGCTTTGATGTGATGAAACCGTATATTGAGATGTCATCAGATGATTGACGGGCGGCTTTAATTAATTCAGAATGGTATGTCCATGAAGATGGTAATGGTGGTTGCATAAAGATAAAAAGGAGTCCGGTTGCTATAAGTAGTACCAAGCTTCTCTTAGCAGACTGCATACAATAACAGGATTAATAAAAAGTCAGCATTGTAGTTACGAACATTAATCAGCTTAAGACAGCACTAAAAGGAGATAATTTCATATATATCTTTCTTGTCCTATCTACCCTTATAAAACACTAAAAGTTATCATATATGCGGATTTCACAGAAAATAGATATATTCCATTACTTATAATAGTTTTGTTTTACTGGATAAATAAATAAAAAAACAATGATAAATAGAAAAGCAACGTTATTACTGTGAATCATCTCAGCGCTTAGGTTCTTTTTGTTTATTCGGTGAAATAGGTAACTGGATCTATTTTATTTACGATTAGATAGAATTTATTAGTGTTTTAAGCTGGTAAATATGATACTATGAAATTTAAAAGGATATATATTAAAATTTTGAGCCTTTAGAAGAGTATATACCCACACACACATGCTAAGCCCCATTAAAAGATGGCCAAGAACAGAAACACGAGTTGACAACTTCAACCCATTTATATATGCATGGATTGATTTAATTAGGGTTTATCCCCATGTGTTAAAACTCATGCTAGTGTACCTTTAATGCTTACAGCCTCCTATATTTTATTTCAAAAAACGATAATATAATGGTTTATGTTATCATAATTAACATATGGACTTTTTTCTAATAATAAATAGACAAAATGGTAAGAAAAATGTTTGTGGTCAAACCAAGTTGTTCATGTTGCCACCAGGACATGTGAAAGAAGAAGATGAGGATTTTTTTACCATGACATGCGAAAAGTGGAGAGCAACAATGGGAACACAAGCCAATCCCGTCAAAAGTATACAAAATCCCAAAAGTAACCCGCCAGATGGTGATCTACCATTCCACCACTGCAAAGCTTCAAAGATTGTCTCACGACAAAACCAGACTGACAAAGCAAAAATTGCAGCATGTGAATATCCTTGCCACGGTTTCATTTTTGATGCTGTTCTTGAGCGGTCCCTGCAAAATATTAAAAAGTTTAAAAAATGTAAAATTTACATCCAAAATAATAGAGAATTAAGGTGAAGCATATACTTGTATAGAAGCAATGGGGGAGAAACAGCCAACAGAAGAATGGCTGATGCCCATAAAGCAGCTTTTGATGTCATAAACAACATGGACAGCTTTGATGAATACAAGCAAGTTAGCACCCAAACAGCTTTTGCTCCAATGCGCTGGTCAACAGAAAGTCTTCTCACAAGAGCCAACCCCACAAAAGTTGTTAGAACAACCATGTAACTCGGATACATGACCTCGTCATCAAAACTATAGTAATAAATGCCAGAATATGTATAGAAACGATTCTCGATGTGGCACAAAAGTAACGCATGACCAATTAAACCGACTTCTGTTAAGTAATGAAGCTTTTGTGGAAGAAGAGCTAGACCGGGAACAGCCATTGCTAAGATGACATCAGCAACTATAAGTTTACAGAAGGATTTTAATGACATGCCGGCTAGCCAAATATTGAGATCCCAGAAATTATGATATACAAACCATGTCACCATTAAGCTCCCGATCAAAACAAATGCAAAATATGATGAGAGATTTTTCTTTGTGAAAAAGCGAGCTAAATAGAATCCAGCTACAGCAGGAAGTGGAATGAACTGCAACAGGGTAACGGAAAGTTGATAACATTTTCTTTTTGCATGAAAAATTTCAAGACTACATGTAATCTAAAAGAAACCAATAAACAAATATGTTCTTTATAGTTCATACTTCACATACTTAAATAACAAAAGTGAACACAGTTTCAGACTGAATCGTACAATACATTGAAGAAAAAATACATGTATTCTTCAATACAACAAGTACATATACAATTTTTGGAAAATAATTCCAGTCATAAAATGCAAGCTGTAAATTCTAATTTATTCATTGTGAACTGACTCTTTTTTCCTTTTTTTCTGTTATAAGAAAATGCAGAGTGGCTCTCTGCAACCTATTAGTCCAGCAAGTGCACTTATATTAACAGGACCCAACAGGTATTGTGATTTATCATGCATAAAAGTTAGCAAACTATACCTTTTTGACCAATCTAGATGTTGCAATAGTTTTAGAGTTTAACTATTTCTATAGATTCCAAACAGTTCTACAAAACTGGATGATGTTCCTATTTTGCTTTTGCATATTGTTCCTCCACTTCATTAACTGTATTCCTCATTCTTTTTGCAGTTGAGGGTGTTATATCTCACTAATGAAAAATATTTAACCTATATATCTAGTTGTAGTTTGTAAGGACTAATGTAATGTCTAACTTTATTGCGCTCTAGACAAACAGCTTATAAATGATCAGAAAATGTTATTGGGTACGGCTTTTCTCATTTACACTGCTGTATTTATTCAGGTTCCATGGTTGTTAGGAGCAACAGCGATCTAATTGTGGTACATCTTTCTATGAGTTGTTTAGGTTCTTAACAAGTTGGTCCTGTTAATAAGCCCTTCTTCATCCTCCTTCGTAAGACCATATTATTTTTTTTAACGAATTGATCCCATAACTTTACCTAATCCACTCCCATAAATTATCTTTGCTCCTAAGCTCAATCATTTGATGACTCATACAGTTTTACAATCTTCTTTATTCATATATACAAGGACCAAAACTCTCTCAATTTGCATAACATTCATGTTATAAGAATAGGTTAGCCACTGTAGTAAGCAATATATGCCTATCCTTGAGAAGAAATGTGTACAACTTGACCCTAAGCATAACCAATTTCATTCTTTCTTAATGCAACACAATACGATTTGACACTAGCTTCTCCTGTGATTTTCTTAGCTTCCATGTTTGCTAGTTGGTACTTTTTCTATGTACTATACCCTTATAACTGTGAAAAGGCTGAAGTATCCCCTTTCACAAACAATAAGAAACCAAAAGATAGATTCTGGAGAAGGAGTCACAAAACAAACTAGTGATTCAAAGCTCCCTTCTTATAAAAAACAGCAAACCAAACAATAGTGTTGGACAAAAATGATGAAGAAACCAGGGAATCTAACAACTAGAATGCCAAGAATCTCTTAATTATGGCACCTAACATAACCTAAAGCATCCTAACAAGGTTTATTGTTTCATAAATCACTATATGAAAAGAAAGCTTCCAAATCATTTAGTCACTCGAGGTTATTTGAACGCTTTAGCTTTCAGATTTCATTTACTGATGAATGGATGACAGTGACACTTCTACTATAAAACTAGCACAATAATATCTGATAGGTTTATTTGGAACTATTCCTCCATTAATTAAGAAATTCACATCTGGAACTAATTTAAGAAATTCGTTGGGCTGTTGATAGTTTAGCTTGGGTTTGTCCCTTGGCACAAACTATGAAAGATAGCGGGTATTATTTAGATAATTAATTCAATTAGCCACTAAAGCACTGAAGCAGTGAACCCTTTTTGGTCCACTTAATTTGTTAGGCTTAATTTCATTAAACCCACTTCATTGCCAATCAGTAGAAAATTGAAAGGATTGGCTAGTCAGCTTTTCAATCAGAGCAACACTCGTACCTTGGTGGCAAAAGGAAGACAACATAACTACTTTATACGACCTGGGTTAAGGACCAATGCAAAACTATAAAACAACGCATAACTGACGGAGGTTTGCAAACACATAAATTATAACATTAACATTTAAAATTAGCATTTGCTTGAGGATTGCGTACCAACACAGGAAATCCCACAACAATTGCTCCAGCAGCGCTCACAAAGACGGCCAAACCAGTAAAAGCCAGTGAACTAGAAGCGTCACCAATCATGCCCATTTCATAAGCGCCAGCACCAGCAGCCCCTCCTAGCATTGTGATGGTGACAAGAAGATAATTCAATGGCCAAGGAACCTGAATGTACCGAGCAAATGAATGGAAAACAATCCTGACCTCCAAGCAAATAACAACAACAACCAAAGCAACAGCACCATTCACTATTCTAATACTCCGCAGTTGATGTTCACTCTTAGTAACCCACCAGAGAGCCCCTCTGGTGGAGGCATACAATTGAAACAAAAAGGGAATGAAAAAAAGAAGGAGCAAGTCACAAACTGCAGAAGCAGATGAAAACATAATCGAATAGTGCGAAGCAATGTGAAACATCAAAGGAAAGAACAAGAGGTTCAACGTATGCAAGCAGCTCTCGAGCTGCCCAAGGATAAGATTCTCATCAGGAACCTCTCCCCCATGGTAACTCACTTCTTCCTTCAGCTTAAACGATGAAACACGAGGAATAGAATACAACCAATAGAAAACGCAATTAAACGTCATGTGATAGAATGAAGCATTAATCATTCCAACAGCAGAAACAGTTGCCCAACTAAAAAGCACAGAAGCTATGAAAGGAATACAAGCAAAGAGTAACCGTTCGAGAGCAAGAACAATAGTCGGATACTCGATCTGAATCCACTTAAACTGCAGAGACGCCCACACACCAATCAGAAAATTAGCCAAACCACACACGAAACACGCAAGTAGCCCGAGGATCACAGAATTGAACGTCAAAAACAGAGACGAACTGAAGAAGAAAGCAATCTGTGCAGACAAGAGAGAAAACCACACGGCGAAAAACGAACCAGACTTAAAGTTCAACGAGTCGAGAATGTAAGCGACCATAAGCCCTAACGTTACAACAGCGACCACCGGAGTACCACCGAGGTCGAGGAGAAAAGCAGCACACGGCACCAGTGCGATCGCAATCCTACCGTTGTGGACGAAACTCGCCGGAGAAAAACGAGAGTTTTTTAACGATCTACGGTTACTAATGCTGCTGTTGCCGTTGGTGAGAATAGGGCTAGGGTTCCGATTGGGGGAGTGGTTGTTGTTGAAGGTGGTGGTGAAGGTGGGGGCGCTGACGGAGGCGGAGATGTACGGACGGTAGGAGCGAGATTGGAGCTCCGGCGGAAGCATGTTCGCCGGTGAAGGTTTGATCGGAAAATGGGATCGGAATGCGGTGCTGTTAAGAGTTGAGTCGGAAGTGAGGAGAGTGTGGGTTTGATCTGAGGGGGGTGAGTGACGTGGTTGCGAGACTCACCACCGTTGGATTGTAGTTTCACTGGACCCACTACGGATCTTTCAACGCCTGCCTAAAAGGTCTAACATGTCTATTAGGGGTGAGAAAAACCGAACCATTAACCGAAACCGAAACCGAAATCGAAATTAACTAAAAATCAACAAAACCGAATAAACCAAAAACCGAATTAACCAAAAATCGGTTTCCGTTTCGGTTTTGTATTCTTGGTTAACCGAATTAACCGAAACCGAACCGAACCGAATCATTCATACTTTCAAGTTTTTCCTACATATTTTCATGTATTCCTAGTTTTATTCCTTAAATACCTTGAAATGTTATTATGTTAAAATGACATAATTTTTTTTATTATTTAAAATTAAAACTATCTCTTTTACATAAATAGTTATTCCTTAAATACCTTGAAATGTTATTATGTTAAAATGATATAATTTTTTTTATTATTTAAAATTAAAACTATCTCTTTTACATAAATAGTTATTTAGTTCGAAATCTACTATTATATAAAGATTGAATAAATTAAGTTTAGATTTTTACATTTATAACGTTTGTAATAGTTATTACACTTTTATATTCAATAATTTATTTTCTTTCTGAATTTACTCACTTATTTGTTATTTAATAAGATTTGTTGATATAAACATCTAGAAAGATAATAATTGTATTTTTAAAATTTATGGCTACTTGATAAAATAATGAACTAAAACTGAATCAACGCAAAAAAACTAAAAAATATGTTGAATAACTAACTGAAACCGAACCAAAACCGAACCGAAACCGAATCTCGGTTACGGTTTCGGTTGTTGGTTTTGCAATAACTGACGGTCGGTTATCGGTTCGGTGAGAGCAAAAAACTGAACCGGATCGAACCATGCACACTCCTAATGTCCATTGAAACCAATTTTTTTCGAAACTTATTCGTGTTAGGGAGGATGGGGTGTTCCTCTAGATTACTATGTACTATCCTGAAATCCATTAATTATAAACTGTCATATCACAGATACTTTGAACTACTCTAAAACATCTAAAAAACTAAAAATACTACCCTGAACTACCCTGCAACTTTTATTTTAATATTAAAATAATTCAAAAAACAATTAACTTTTATTAAAAAATAAAAATTATAATAATTCAAAAGATAATTAACTTTTATTAAAAAATTAAAAATCACAAGACCAATTATATATCTCAACTAGTTTTTGTTTTCGGTCCAAACTAAAAATCACAAGACCAATTACTAGTTTTTTTACATTCGGGATCCATGACAATATATTGTGATTTTGATTGTGATCGTTATTGTGATTGTGTTTGTGTATATTAATATTGTGTATGTGTGTGAGTATTTATAGTATAAATTTTATTTTTCTTGGCCTCAACGGCTCGCCAACGGTAACATATAACGGCTATAAAGCCGTTGAAGTCGGGTTGTGTATCGGCTAGTGGAACCCGAGCCACTCTACCCGGTGGCCTACCCGAGAGGGTGGCGGCGGTGTTACCGCCTGGGTCGGTGCTACCCGAAGCCGCCTTTTGCACCGCCCCCTCCTCCCTTAATGCTTACAAAAATTATCAGATTTGTATCAAACTGTGAAGTGAAATGATACGAGTTATACTATCTTGTTAAAACACAAATCACTAAGCACATATATATGACGTACAGCTCTCCTATACCCAATTGCGTTCAATATCATAAGTTTCATTTAAACCATAAGAATTTACAGATTTGGTATTTTCGAGTTTAGTTATTGGTATAGTTTAAATCATATACTTATCAATTTGTTTTTTATTTCCAACTTCCATTTTCTTTCTATTATAACTTTTAGTGTTAACGGTTTATAAAATTAAAACGTATCACTACGACGACGACGTGTTTATTATTAGGAAAATATTTCAAATCATCTCTTTTACTACAAAATTCCCTCAAAATATCCCCTTCCTCAAGCATTCCACCAAGGTGTATTGATGTGTGAATTTTTTTAATGGCAAATGTACGATCCTGGTTCGGATGATATTTGTTATCTTAATTAGGGCCCCTATCCGTTTCTCAGCCGGAACCACATCTCCAACTCCTTCAGGAGGAAATCCATTGCTGAGAAAACCCCATTACTCAACTCTGAGCATTTTGCTTAGAGTGAGACTTAAACACATGACCTCTTTTTATTTACAAATCATGGATACCTCACCTTAACCAGCTGGGCTAAGAATCATTAGTATGTGTGAGTTATTTGTTTGCACAATTTGACACTTAAAGCATAATTTAATCAATGTTTAGAAGGTGTTTATATGCATGTTGAAGGTAGGGCTGTACAAAGAGTTCGTGACTCGAAGCTCACTCGAATTTCGCTAAAAAAAAGCTCGAAAAAAGCTCGGCTCGAAAAAAGCTCGTATCCAAACGAGCCGACTTGGCTCGGCTCAAATTCTAAACGAGCCGAACTCGAGCCAAGGTTAGCTCGGTTCGAACTCGGCTCGTGGCTCGGTTCGTTGGCTCGGCTCGTGAATCGGTGCATATAATATATGTATATATATTTATATAGTATAATAAAAAATATTATTATTACTACTACTATTATTATGATTATTATTTTTATATTAGGATTTTAGAAATGTTTTCTAAAAGTAAAAATGGATTCTTTTTAGAAACAATTAATATTTTGTTTAAAAAATATATAACTTGATAGCAAATTATTTATATTCAAAATAATGACCTTTGTTATATAAGTACGGAGTATCCAATAAAAGGTAAAGCCCTAATATATATTTTTTATGTTTTCATATAAATTGATGTACAAATTTTTTTTAAATCAAGCCGGCTCGAACGAGCCACGAGCTGGCTC
>BJCO01002337.1:0-10175 GCA_018326465.1 Flaveria floridana
TTTCTGGAGGTGGTGGTGGTGGCGGGTTTCCGCAGCGGTACCTTTGGTGGCGGCGGGTTTCCGGAGGTGGGGGTGGTGGCGGGTTTCCGGGGGTGGCGACTTTCCGGTGGTCACCGGAGTTGTAGGTGACCGTTGGAGGTGGTGGCGGTGGTACCAAGGTAGTACCCTGTCCTGTGTAACAGTAGCAAAATACACGGTAGAGAGAGAAACATGTAGAGAGAGAGAAACGTGTCCTGAGAGAGAAACGTGTCCTGGTGGAAAAAATATTTACTAAAATAAGTGATTTGAAAAATATTTACTAAAATGGGTTTTATTGATACAACTAAATATTTACTAAATATTTACTAAATATTTACTTGGTTTTCTGAATCGACCAAGTAAATATTTTTCAAATCACGTTTTATGGTTTTATTGTTTCTTTAATTTACTAAAATGGAAACCAAGCAATTTTTTCAAAATAGATCAACAGACATGTTCTCTTGACCGTCTGTCAGGTACGTTTTATTGGTTCTTTAATTTATTTTTCTGAATTATGTTCAAATGCTTTTCTAAATGAAATGTATCCTCTCACTTCATATTGCTTAATTTTATGAACAATATGCAACTTTGAATGGATCGTTAGAGAACCAATAATTTGCTATTTTGTTCACAAACCTTATTTTTATAAACTTTGAAAATGGCTTGTGTTACAGGACCAAACTTAAGGTGATATCAATGTACAATCAAGTTATAGAGCCAGAGGTTATATTGAGAAGCAACATTAATAGCCGCACATTCATTTCAAAACTCAGTTTGACACCTTCGGACAAAATAGTCCCATTCAAGTTTGGAAAAAGGCGGGTCCCGATAGCCGTTTGTTTACAATAACAATAAGCAAAAGTCAAGTGCAATCTTTGTCAAAAAATCTGTTTTTACACATGATCAACTATATGTGACATTATCTAGGAAAAAATAGAGATAGACTGAAATTGTTGATCTTACATCAAGATGATACACCTACCAATATTACGATAAATCTAGCTTACAAGGAAGTATTTGTACACCTATGATTTTTCAGGTTTTAATTGTAATTTTATATTTTTTCTTAATGTATTACTTTATGTTATTTTTCAAAAATAATAGTATAACTTTATAATATTAGTTTTTAAATATATTCGACACATGTAACACACATGTCACTAAAGCTAGTATTGTATAATACAGTTATAAGAATATGTATAACTATATATGTGATTCAAACAATTTATCATTAAATCTCCTTAACAGAAGACGATCCATATTTTTCAATTCAGTTTGGGTTCGACTTTGCTTTTCAACGACACCATTACTTAAGTTAACGACACCATTACTTATACAACTTAAAGAAAAAAATTCATCAATATAAACATACGAGTAGAGAGGCGATATCGACATACCAATACACGTTTAACATACGTATAATATGTCACATTCAACTTTGCTACATGAACAAAGTACTATATCCATAGATAATATAATTTACACATAAAACACTTGCCCGACGTTCAAAAGGCTCTCATGAGGAACATTAAAGATCACACTATGCTCCCTGCAAATCTTCCTCAGAAACGCGTAAGCATAATCGATGCTTAACTTTTTATAAAAGGGGGAATCGCGTCGCGCTCTCACTACCGTGTTCCCCATTATATGCACCACCCCTGCATCTCTGCAGCTTGTCAAGAACTCCATTTCATCAACCTCTCTTTGACTACTTACCTGCCCAGACGACGACCCTGAATGTATAACATGTAATGGCGATTTAGCGGGCACTATAGAGTCACAAGATGAAATCGTGAGGTCAACGACTGAAGAAAATGTGTTATTATTGTTATCAGGCAGCAAGAAATCTCTAGAACGCTGAGTTTGTTGACCCGATAAGCTATAATCATCTGAGTCAGACCCGCCTTCCATCATCGACTCGAGTCTTACAAACATGAACAGGTTATCAAACAGTTTCTTTTCAAATTCGTCGTCTTTTTTGTGTAGATCTTTGTAACCGTACCTTGCAACGCATCTAAACATGTGAAAGTTCTTGGGCCCGATACGTTTCACAAGAAATCTTTCTTCTTCAGGAACAGTGTACACGGGGAGGTACTTTACACACACGAAAACCACAACTGAGTGGATGGCGGGCAGATTAGTGATGAAGTGTGAAAAGATGTGTGGGACCCCACTAGCGAGCTCGGTGTACACGAGCCCGATTCCAGGGACACGAACGAGGCCTAAACTTGGACCGAGACCGAGAATCCATGCCATTGAGATTTTACTGTGCATTTCAAACTCATATCTTTTTACCGTGCCATAGTGCCAAATGTACATGATGAAAAGGAAGACGACTGCTATGACAAGTGGGACCCAACCTCCTTGATTGACTTTAAAGAGAACAGCCGAGAAGTAAGTACATTCGATGATGAGAGATAAGGCGGCAAATATGAAGACGAGGATCCAGTGACATCGCCAGACTAATAACATGATTAATATCATGAGGAAAGTTGTTGCTAGCATGACTATAACCACTGCTGTCCCTGTTAACACACAAAATGCATGAGGTTAATGGCAGTTACATATCTACAATAGTAGTTTAAAATGATCTACACGTGAGAAAACGGGCCCCGAGATGGGTAACTTTTGTATGGGTCAATACAGAAAGACTTGGTCAACCTGCCGCCACCGTTGCCTCCACCGACTCAGCCACGTCATAACCGTGACGCTGCTGCCACCACCGGGGTCATGACGCCAACGCGATCGTCACCCCACCTCCACAGCCGCTGCCACAGATGCCCCCTCCACCTATCGCCACTAACAGCCATAAAAGAATGTAGCAAGAACGGTTGTTTTCAACTAGAGCCCATTTTGGTTGGAACCTGTTTGACCCAAACCAAATTGATACTTTAACCCAAGCCTAGTTTGACCCATTACCCGGCCTCACCCAACCTGTGTGTTTTGCCAAGCTTAGTTCAAGCAAAAAACTTCAGCAAGATGCTGTCCAAAGTCTATTTTTAATACGTACAACCTTCTATTTTGTTTTTGTGACAAAATCTAGATTATACTATAATGATAACTTTATTGTATTTTAAACCTCACCCATATTGACCAACACCCATACTGCGCGTTATTAACCAACACACCTATCTTGCCACCTCTAATCTATATGACATTGAAAAATGAATAATTGGAAGGTTATTCATACAATAAAACATATACTCACCATAAGCATTGCCGATTTGATTTTGATTTCTGAATCCAGCAGTCACAATAATGCAAAGAACCAAAAGGATCCAATTAATGTCTGGAATATATATTTGCCCAAGAAATTTGCTTGATGTATGAATGACCTTCACTCTTGGAAAACAACCAAGCGCGTTTGCCTGCTTTATGATGGAAAATGTAGCAGAAATTGTTGCCTGACTTGCAACAATAGCAGCTAGTGTAGCAATAATAAACATCGGCCAGTATACACCATCTGCAAGATAATAAGATACTCGTGAGCATAATTATTACATATTTTAGTATAATTGGATTGACTAGGTGACCAATGTGATCAGAATATTCATCAAACTAGTCTGGAGGTGCGGAGTGCACGCTAACTTAAGTTTACTATAATTCGGATATTTGAACCTCATCGGTTCTTAGGGGAGAAGCTTCACCCGCAAGTAAAAGGGGCTCCAAGAGGGCAACACCCCTTAACGGAGGTCTGGCCATCCAGGGCAGCGCCTTTAGTAGCAGGGTCCAAGGGGCTGCCGCCCCTGGCAGGTGCTCATGGATGGGGTCAGCTTGGAAATTTTATATATTGCTAAAAATTCATTTATTAAAAATGCATTAAAAAATGAATTTGCGAAGTTTCACGTGTGATATTCGGAATAAATTTGGCTCCAAATTTAATGAATGTTATATTAGAAAAGGTAACTGCCCAAAGGCAGTTTTAGAGTCTTTCAGACCCTACCCCTGGAATAGAAATTCATCTTCAAAATTGGTCATTTTCTCTCTGGTTCAAAATTCACACTAATTCATATTTTAATCTTGAAGACTGAGTTTTATCTGATTAAACATTTGATTGAACCCCCAAATTGTTTCAATCTGAAAGCGCTTCGCGACTCTCACATCGGCCAAGTTGTTGATCATCATATATGATTCCTCTACAATAATTATGTAAAAACTAGTTTTTTTATTTTTCAGACAATACATATTTTTGGCAATACGAACCTGGGATAGAGCGGTAAAATGCATCAGCCACATGATCCTTATTGTACATGAGATAGGCTGCTTGTCCAGAATAAGCTAGAAGAAGACATGGAAATACAACAACTGTAAATGCCAGCTGGATTGCCGATAGTGGAAAATGTGCCAGGTCAGCAAAAAGTGCCTCCGTCCCTGCAACATTGTTAGGAATCATAAGTAAAACTTCAATAAAGACACGCGTATGAATGCATATACATTTACGTTTGGTGATAGAGAAAGATGATGACAATAATAACCTGTTATACTGAGCATGATCCCACCAAGTGACGTCCAACCATCTTTTCCTCTTCTTTTGAAGTATCGAAATATATGAACAGGTGAAAAAGCGCGTAACACCCCACTATCATGTTTCCAAATGTTATAAATTCCAATTCCTCCAATCAAAAGAAACCAAAGCAACACAATTGGCGCAAAGAGCCATCCAACTTTATCAACACCATAACGTTGTAGGCTAAACAAACCTACTAGAATCACAACCGAAACTACCACAACAACATCTGCAACAAACAGCAAAGTAAAAAAGACAATAAAAATTCAATCTTTCAAAAGCAAAGAGCCTAATACAAGAACATTTGTGGGTCGATACTGGAGACATACCAGTACTCATACTAGGCTGGTCTATCTTGATGCCACCAGAAGCTGATAAAACTGGCATAAAGAGCTAATTCAGTTAAATATATCATAATGTAAAGTACTCTAGTCGTTCAAAATAACATAATCGATTTAAAAATGCAGCACACTCAAACACACCGAAGATGAGTTTTCAAAGTTAACTATTCAAGTTTTACCTGAAATAGCAGGAGTTAGAATTCCATCCCCAATTGCAGTGCAAGTGCCAACTAGGACAAGTAAAAGAAGCACATTCTTTTTAAAAGCATCTCCTTCCAACCATCTCCTTGTTTTTGCAGCAAATGATTTCTCATGAATCACGCTTCGACTATAAGTTGTCAATTCCTCATCAGTTTTATGCTGATTTGGAATTGTATTAACTTTTGCATGTCGACACAATAAAGAGTAAAGAGCAAAGGTTCCACCTGCATATGAAACACAATTCAAGAATTCATCTTTAATATCAAGTAAATATACACTATTATTTAAGTATTAATAGAGAAAAATATGTACCTTGACCATTGTCATTTGCGCGACAAACAATGAAAACATATTTGATGAGTGGCACAAGGGTGAGAGAGTATATTATCAGGGAAAGTGCACCGACAATGTCTTCTGTATCAGTGATTTTATCAGGAAAAGTATTGTAAAACACATACAACGGAGAAGTTCCCAAGTCTCCATAGACAACTCCAAGACTTTGAAATGAAAGTTGAAGAAGCAAAAGTGCAGAGAATTTCTGCATTGAACAATGATTTCCAACAAAAATTAATCAACACAGAACAAAAAACACCATAAAAGATAATAACTTCATATTTTGGCTTCTTTTTAAACAAACCATTTTCCCTGAATCTAGTCTGACCATTAGTTGACCCGAAAGTTTTGCCAGACTCATATATCATCTACAGCAAAGCTGTCAAAGGGTAATCATTTGAAAATTTTGAAGCAATTTTATTAAAAGTAAGTATAGAAACTAAAAGTTCCAAAGCCTAAACTTTTAGGGGAAAAAAGTTTCTTAAGCCTGGAAGTAGAAAAATTGCAAAGTCTAACATTTTCTTGATCAATTAAGTGAACCGGAATACAAGTACTGAGTCAACAAACATACAATTACCACAATCAGGATTCAAATTATTTCAACATATAAATCTCAAAGCCACCAAGCGATAACCCTTGATCAATTACTTTTTTCTTCAAATAAATTTGATCCCAACCAAGACAAACACACTTACAGATTGAATTTGATGAGTTATTATCTTTTTCAAATAAGTTTGACCCAAATCAAGACAAACACACACACACTTACAACTTGAATTTAATGATGAAATTACCCTTTTCAAACAAGTTTGACCATAATTAAGTTTAATTTGATGAACAAAATACCTTTCTCAGACAAGTTTAATCCCAATCAAGGCCAACACACACACACATATGAAGACTGAATTTGGTAAATAAATTACCTTTCCAAACAAGTTTTACCCTAATCAAGACAAACACATACACTTACAGATTGAATTTGATGAATACTAGAACAATACAGGTCCAAAAACAGAAGAAAAAAATCATTAAAGAAACAAAAATGAAAACATTAGCATAGATGAAATCATTGACCCTAATCAAGACAAACACACACAAACACACACAAACACACACACTTACAGATTGAATTTGATGAATTATTTACCCTTTCCAAATAAGTTTGACCCTAATCAAGACAAACACACACAAATAGAGATTAAATTCGATGAATACTAGAACAATACAGGTCCAAAAGTAAGCAAAAAATAATCAAAGATACAAAAAAGAAAACATCAACACAATCTTGAAAAGTGCAAAGAATCTATGAAATCCAATAGGTTTACTTAAAAGTAGCAAAAAGTTACCTTTTCTCTATACATATTTTTGAGCCTACCAGCTTCTTCATCCATAGGCTGATCAATCTTCTGCTCCAAAGCCCACATCCCACCTTTTGACTCATCTTCTCCAGTCATCTCCATATCCATATCAGTCACCATACCTTAATTTCAAGCTACAATCACTTTCTAACACCTCTTTGTCTATTCTAGATTCAATCAGTTCATAAAACAGCATCAAGAACTCAAAACCATCGAAGTAAACCACAATTCACCTGATGTTTCGATTGTCAAAAAGACCCAATTATAACACTAACCCAAGTGGGTCAACAGCTATCACAGTCAAAATTGAACAAATTCCTCCACTTTAACCCACGTTTCGATTAAACTTTAGTTCTTGATAAAAGAGGGTTTTCAAGAAACCTGTTTGTGAGTGAAATTGGGGCCGCAAATTTTGATTTGCTGTTATTGAAGAGAAGCAATAATGAAGTAGAATACTAACAGAAACCCTCTTTAGTCGGACACATTATTGAACATTGAGAGAGATGATCGAAGAAGTAATGATGGAGCAATTGGTCGAAGTCGCTTTTATGGTGACACGTTTGTGGACGTCACAAATGTTAAAATAATCTTGAAGATTGAGGGTTCTGACAGTTTATAGATCTTGATCATGTTTATTAATATAAAATTAGGCATGAAAGTAAGAAAAAACAATATAATGTGCTGATGAACAGCATTAGGAGAATTCGTAATCGAATAAAATGATGATTAAAGTTGTTTTTGATTGAAGAAGATAGATTACACTAAGCTCTCCTTGCCACTAAATTAGGAATCTTGGAATGAGTACCATGCGTTATTTTTACAATCACATATACTTTACGAGATGTTATTTTAAACGTACTTATTCTCTTTTTAATACTAGATAAATATTTTTTACTATATCAATCATATTTTCTCTCTACTTTATTCATAAGAAGTGAAGAATGTAACTTAAGCACATATTGAGTATGCTTAGTTATTGTTATTTAATAGTGATTTCTACAGATCTTGGTTACTATGTTATGAGAAAACCAATTTTGAGAAGCTTATATATGGTATGTACTAATGAACAAGTAAATTAGCTTTGTGTTTTGTGATGGGTTTTGTCTCATGTTGTGATAAAGGTTAAAAAATCGACATCGAAATGTCAAAAATGTAACGAAAGATAAAATTACCGCTATAAAAGACCTAAAAGATCAAAAGAGATGGCAAAACAAATTAAAAAGAAAATGAAAAAAAGTATAGAAAACTTAAGATAAAAAAACACATAAAAAGAATAGGTGACATGTAGAAACAGATTAAAATTAAAATAATGAAAGCAAGAAAAAATTAAAATGAAAAACAATAAAAATTAGAAAAAGACAAAGCGAAAAGAATAAGAAGTTTTATTTAAGAAAGTTAGAACATATGGCTACTTTTCTTATACTACTAGGATTAAGTCAATGTTCTGATTAGGTTTGATGAGTAGTTTAAATTTTTATATATAAAGTCTATTTTATGTATACAGTGTAAGCAAAATTATCACGTAAGAATGATCGATATTTACGTGATAATTATCACATAAAGGCGTTATTATCGTAAAAATATTGTGTAATTATCATGCGGATCACAAATGAATGAAATCATCACGTAAATGTTAATCCTTATTGCATGATAACCTTTTACACTATTTATGCAAATTTAACATATGTTAAAATTCACCTGATGTCATAAAGCATATTTGAAAATTAAGACATAAAAGTAAGACAACATAAAAGTAAGACAACATATCTCTATCTTGTGAATTAAATACTTATAAATACCGAATGATTTCTATTGAAGTTGCTTTTACATGTCCATGGTCAAATTTATTGATGAAAATTGAAAGGTCGATAAATAATGAAAACAATCGAATCGCATTATAACTAATGGCCACTAGATAACAAAAGAACCAGCATATTGAATACCACCATCTAAGCACCAAACAAACATTTTGGAGATTTAAGTTATTTAAAATAAAATTATTATTCTGATTGAGGGGCTGTTTGACAGTATCTGAATTATTAAGTGCTGAACCAATAAGAGGTCTGAACCATTAAATACTGAATCATTAAGAGGTCTGAACCATTAAAAGCTAGTGTATTGCTTAACTATTCAAAGGCAAATGTCTGACCAATTCAGATAAGAGGTCTTAACCATTCAGCATTAGACCTCTTAACCATTCAGCATTAGTATAATACTTAACCATTCAGAGGCAAATGTCTTAACCATTCAGACATTTGCTCGCGAAACAAACAGTCTGAACCATTAAGTGCTGAACCATTCAGCATCTGAACTATTAAGAGGATGATTAAAAGGATGCCAAACAGCCCCTGAGTTTTTTTCTTGCTTTCTAATTTTGTTGTTTAAAATAACACTACTATGTTGGTTGAGTTCTATTTTATAATACACTTTCAACTTCTTATTAAAAAACTTTACATAAATAAATTTTCTTTTATTTTAGAAAATACCAGTAGGCGTGACCGTGCTATGCGGTGGGGGTGGTAAAATATGAAAGGATTAATTCTAATGACTTATACATTAGTATTAACCATTTAAAAAAAGTCGCATGAAAAACGCTAATATAAAAGTGTAATATGAAAAAATACTATAAAAATGATTCCTCGAATCAAAGGAGAAAAATAATGAATTTGTAAATGATAACTTTATTATAGTTGTTGTATTGTAAATTACTTAAAAGAAAAAGAAAGAAAACCTTACTATTATGCAAGAGATTAAGTATAAATTTGACATAACTCGAGTGTTTATGTGTAAAATTTAAAAAATAACAATATGGGTAGGCAATCAAATTGAAAAAAAATGTTGTTGTTAGTTTTAATAAATCTTTAGTGGTTGAAGTATAAAATTATAGAAATACAAATTAAGTTTTTGATTACTTTGAATAAAAAAGAAAATTATTACGATAACATTATGTAAAACCTATAACATCACTATTCATCATCTTCTCTTTTTATATATTTTGGGTTGGCCTGCATGATGCGACGTGTGTCATCGAGACTCTTTTCTAATACTCCATAAACACTTATTATTATTATTATTATTATTATTATTATTATTATTATTATTATTATTATTATTATTATTATTATAAAAATATTTAGTAATTATATATTTAATTATTTAGATAAGATAATACTTAATGTAATAAATTAAATATTTTTTTATTATTAAATAATGTATTAATAACATGCATTAAAAATATATTAATTATATATATATATTAAAGATATAAGGTTTAGCTACAGTACTACAGTAGCTAAACCTTATATGCAAAATGGGCAAGCGAAGCAGAATGATTCTCCAAAATCACCATCATCAAACATCTGTTTCTCCATTATCATCTCCATCATCGACCTCTTGAAGTCGTCGTACGGATCCTCC
>BJCO01002338.1:0-11325 GCA_018326465.1 Flaveria floridana
GAGAGAAGATGAAAAGGGTGGGGTGTGGATAGATGAAGGGTAGTTTAGTCTTTTAACAATAGAGATAACAGATTAATTTAACGGTGTTAGTGTTTTGGATTCAAATGGGAACAAAAATGAAACGTTAGGGGGTATATGAGGATTTTTAAACTGTAAGGATGCAAATGGTCAAAATCACCAAACCTCAAGGATGCAAATGGTAATTTACTCAAAAATTTATGAAATGAGTCTTTGGTCAAACATGGTCAAAAGCATTGGTTTTGGGTAGATTAGACACGTGTAGTGATTCGCACAAAAAGCTGATAGAAAACTTGATTCAACGTGTACAACCCATAACATGCTCATAAAAAGTCAAAATAAGTCTAATAATATCTAAACACAAGTTTAGATAATCCTCTTTGCAACCTAAGTGGTCTCACCTTAATCTGATAATGGTAAGTCCACCATACAATCAAAACACAATTCAAATGTCTGATCTACAAATTTCGGGCAAGATGTTTGTTTGAGTACACAAAGTTATGAAATTCACATACCTAATCCATTTGAATTTATTTCTTTTCCTGGAGGTAGTTTTAGGTCTTAGCTTTCTAGCGACATGTAATTTGCATCATTTTGTTATTGTTTCAAGCTCCAAGAAACCTGCACAAGTTTAGTGCGTGCATATCTCTACAAGTGAAAATCTTACACTAAAAATATGAACTTCAATACAAAGATTTAAATGACATAAAGGAGTAAATAAACATGGAAAATGATTGAACGTAATATGTTTAACGACCAGAAACCCGTAGTTAAATAATCCTTGAATTTCGAACTAAGACATGTACAATAAAAACTATGAATCATCATAAGAACTTGGATTAAACAATATATATACGCATACACAGGAATATATGTGGTTGTGCAAGTGCATAATTGAGACAAACTGAGATGTGATTTGGAAGGAGTTAATGAGAATATTATGATAACCTTGAGAAATTTGGTTAGATCTCATAGAAAAATTTTGATTCCTAGGAATAACCTAAAGCCCTAATATGCATGATTAAGTTAGGGTTTTAGAATCTATAATTTTATGTGAAATAAGAATGCATAAATGTGTAACTTTTAATTTATGTATGTGTAATTTATGTGAAATAGTATGTACCTATATGATACTCTATGTACTTCTCTATGAAAATGTGTGTCATTTAATATGAAATGCTTTATCAATAAGTATCATTGTGTGTAAACGTAATAAGGTTTGTTCTTAGATGTTGAGACTTAGTTGGCATACTATAAATATGGTTAAGTTTAAAACAAGACTTAATAAGAATAGTGACATATATAAAACTTAACCCAAGCTCCAAGAAACATGCATGCACACATGCATCAGTACTTGAAAATCATGAATCAACTTAACCCTTGAATTTCAACTAAGATAAGTAAGTAAGATCAAACCTCAAAATTTTAAACTATACTACAACTAATAATCTAACCACTACCTTAAGAACCCAAGTGGTGATACTTAGCTACACTAAATCCAACAGGTTATAACTAAAGCACCCTACTTACCCTTCTATCCTTGTGATTAACACCTAAAACTGCTCAATGACTCACCCCTCTTAGTTTCCCTCATCATTTGGCATATCATTACCTATAGACACTTAGCCAAGTGTGACGGCACACCCCTAAAAGTGCTTATTAATCTAACCTAGCCTAAACCTAATGATTACTACCCAAACCACTCACCTATATCGTCACGCTAACACACACTGACACAAACACACACACACCTGATCTCATAAAACACATGCTCTTTGTCTCTCCCTCTCTCTCTCTCTCTCTCTTGGCTCTTTCACGATAGCAACTAGAATCCAACACAAAACCACTATCGACCACCACCTTTATGACCATCTAAACCCACCTTCTAACACTATAACACCATTAAGGAACCTTTTATAGTCACCTAAGCTTGATTTTCAACTTTATATCTTTAAGTTCTTGGCTACATGTTGAGTTTCTAGTACTCATCATGATCATCTATGAACATGATCATGGTAAACCTGATTAATAAGTTCTTGACACTATGATATTTGGATGTGAAGTATGACAAAACATGATCTTTGAATGACCATTTGAAGTCATTGTAATAAAGGTTTGACTAAACATATAACCAACTGAAACAGAGCAATCAAAGAATTCCGGCAAAATAGAAGAAGATGTGACCCAATTTTCCTGTTCAAAAGACGATCTCTCTTCTCATTTTCTAAAAAAATGCCTGATTGGTCTACTCAGCAAACATACAAAGTGTAATAAAGGTTTGACTAAACATATAACCAACTGAAACCTGAAGATTACGCATGTGTAACTACGATTAAAGCTAAGTTTTGTAATAAATCCATGAGTTTGTAAATAATACAAACAAAATTTTTGGAAGAAAAAACCTTCCCTAAACCCTAGTCAGCATCAATAACAATATAATAAAGTTTTAATAATACTAAAACTTAATTAAAAACCTAGAAAATTAGTTAAAATTTTATTAATTTTTAGATATATTTATAAAATTCAAGAAGATTTGACAAGTATTAGCAAGATTAGATATAAAAGTTTGAAACTTTTAGAAATAAGCTAAACATTTTTATAGTTACAGTTGATAATTAAATTTTAAATTTATTGATTTATTTCTTTATTTAATATCATTATTAATTTAATAATTTAAGAAAGTACCAAATACTTTTTAAAATATAATATAATATAATTACATAATTATTTTGATAATACAATAAAATTTTAAATAATTAAATAAAACTTTGGAATTTAAAATAATTTTGGATAATTAATTAATTATTTGTAACTATCTGTTAAATGTTATTTGTGTAAACCATACGTGCTCACTAACTTTATGTTGACATATTTTAGTACTCTATTGAGATTAGGTCTATAGTAATAATACAATAAATATAAATAAAGGGCGTACCCCGTGCATGAATCTCCCGCTTTGCGTAGGGTCCGGGGAGGGGCCGGATCGCGAAACGATCTGATATACGCAACCTTTTCTTGCACAATTTTGTGCAAGAGGCTTACAAATCAATAAAAAATAATAACAGTCTTTTAGGAGCTTTAATCTACACTTAATTAAATTAATAATCATTATAAATAATATTTATAACCATAAAAACGTTTATTATATGAATTTGTGTGTTGTAAAGAGTAAATTTTATAGATGGTCGGTCCCTAAGGTAAAATAGTTATTTTAAAATTTTTAACACTCTTACATGTTAATTAACATAACTACGGACCAAGATGAAAGAAAAGTAATATATTAGGGACTAAATTCATAGATTTGAAACTATAAGGAAGAAATTCATAATTTTGATTACACCATTAGAACCACTTCTTTATTTTACTCTAGTTTTTTAAGAAATAAAATAATTTATTGAATTGACATATTCGACACTTAAGTAAAGATATATACATGAATAGACCTTACATGTTAAAAGTCTAATATACGCTTGTATTTAACATAAAAACTATGATGTTTGTGGGTTGGAGTTAATTGAAATAAATTAGAAGCCACAGGAGTAAAATCAAGATTTTAAAGCCTTTGGACGAAAAGGTTCTTTGGATCAAACGACACGGAGGAAAAACTAACCTTGGAATTTTATCTACATCAAAATATATAGTATTTTCTTGTTTTGTTAAAAAATTAGATATACATGTCATTATCTTTAATTTTTTTATAATATATATGACCTAATCTGATTTGCAAATCAGGTTCACTTAAATCAGTAAAATACTCACGTTCACTATTTGATTTCGTTATTAAAATATTGCATACTAGAACACCAAATATGAAATTTTTATACGGTGAATGATTTCGGCTACTATCGTGGATTCACATAAACAAAGAGCACAAATTGAGGCCAAGCCTAAATGATATCGTTGATAGTCGGAATGTCGTGTCTCATAGCTGAGAGAATGGGAGAGCAATGTACAAGTTAGACCAGAACGTTAGGCAAAAACTATGGCCAAGTAGTGTCGAGCGAAGTTAAAGGCTTTTATGGTCGCAGTTACATCGACAAGGGAGAAGGCAAGTTTTGATTTTGTTTTCTAGTGCCTCCATGATTTTGAACAGTTGTGGTGTTAGTTCTTAGTGTTAATGGGTATGGAATGATTATGATTCCAAGTGAAATTAAAAACAAATTGCAACAAGGAAATTCACACCAATGACGTAATATAAACATAAGAGAGAAAGCTTCTATAATTAGATGTTACCAAAAGCACAAACACAAATTACACATGTATTTCTTAACAGATTATAATTTCTACATTTATAAACGAACGGGCTTAGCTAGTTGCTGTGACCGAAACAATACACCCAAGAATCAAGATGTTTCAAACATACAAATGGTAAAGAAAATTACACCGATTAGACTATTATATATTACACGGACATAGTCGTTAGTTCTACACCAAAATCTGGGTCGGGTACTATCGTCTGGTATAGCTGCAACGAGCCTTCGAGTCCCAAGCATAGATTCTAACTGCAACATGAAAAGAACACATTAGAAGGTGACTGGAGGCAAGCTCCGGGAACACCCTCCGACACTCAAGTTAGCATATTGCTCATAAGAGTTAAATGTATAATGTACCAAAAGAGATATGATAAGTGTGAGAGACAAAAGATAATTAAGTATGATGGAAGTGCTACACATGGGTGAGTGGAGTTGCTATCATAGGCAAGGATGAAGCTTAGAAAGACATGGTAAGGTTGATAAGGTCCTTGACAAGGAAGGAAACCAAGATCCTTTTCATAACAAGCAGGGAACCCTTTCTTGTCAAGGAGAATATGACAGAGAGATCATTGTAGGATTTAGAAGAGATGCTAGTAGAGGGTGTTTGCTACTGCAAACGGGGTGCCTTAGAAGTGTGGGGTGAGCCCCTATTTATACAAGGGCGATAGATGATTAAAAGAACTTGAAAAGACATGTGGATTGGGTTGGTCTTGTCATATTTGTTAGGATTCTTAGTCGGGTATTAGCCCACTCCCATCATCAACCCCAGTCTAGTGTGATGTAGTTTTAATAACATTATACTAGAATCATACTTGAAACTATCTTCGTACTTTTCCTTAGTTGTTGGCGCCTTGTGAAGTCTCAGTCGGGTTGAGCTTAATAGGTTGAATTTCATCCTTAAAAGCTTAGTTTTTTAAGCTAAAATTTCCATTCTTTAAATTCATGAGGTTCGAATGAATGGGCTTTATGATTATCAAGTTAATCTCTTGACTTACTTATCAGTAATGCATATCTCTATACATAGTTATTCATTTGTTGAGGACATCAAAACCTAATAGATTGTTTTCATAGTACATGTTAGGTAAGGCATAGTCTACGATAAGAGAGGGAAAATATTCCCCTTTCGGTGTTATCATTATGTAATTAAAGACTGTATTCCCATGATGTCAGTCTTCCTCTAAGGTGACACTCTTATCTAGTGAAACTTGAGTTGATATGTCCTCTCTTTAGAACGTTTCATTGTTTACCATGTGAGAAACATACATCCCTTGGATTTTGTTATTCCTATGGTGAGGTAGGGAAGGTTCATCCTTATTTCCTTCCATTCCTTTTTGCATATAGCATCTTGGGTGTGGTTTTATCATAAAAGAGTGAAGGTATTTTGTCTTACCTCTTCATAAAGTAGAATCTAAACTCATTAATCATGGAATGTAGATAGAAGGAGATAGAACAAAGATCGATACTGAGTGTGCATTTGGATATGTATATCGATTTAAATATATATTATTTATTTATTTATTATTATTTTTTCAAAAACGGTTGTTTCATAAGCTCAAGGAAACAGCTAGCGAGCTCTAACTAATTGCTGAGTGTCACTGATTCATTTGTTCAATTAAGATACAGTGATGTTTCGGTGCAGCTAGTGGCTTTGATGTTGTAAAGCATTTAATGATTGCTTCATGTCATGATCATCATGATTTATGGGCATTCTGCCTGAGTTGTTGTGAAACCATCTTGTACGAATTTGCTCCATATTATAGAGCATGTTCTAAAGTTTAATGCTTGAATGAAATGAGATAACCTCTTCGTGTTTGGAATGTCCTAAGGTCATGGGAAGGGGCCTTAGCTATCTTAGGTAAGACTTAAGGGGGAGAAAATAAACAATGCTTACTAGGCTAAACTAGACAAGGTTATGTAAGATGACCTTGGGTGAGATCATACAAGGCTTCCTAGGTGAAGGCAGACAAAAAGCTTATCCTCAGGAAGGTAAACACAAGCAAAGAGCTTATCATTATTCATCTTTAGCACCCAAGACATGTATGAATAATGTCTTGGTCATGGGTGCTTAACTTTGTTATTCATAGAATATGATCGATTTTCATGGAGTTGTATCATTTTAGGCCACTTTACCTTTACATGAGTGGGTCAAGCCTGGATCACATAGATCTATATGCTTTATCATCAATGTTAATAGGATATTATAGTGGTAAGTTCTAGATTCTTGTCTTGATATATCCATCAATGTATCTAGCATGTGATATTGATGTTTATTACATACCGACTCAGTGTTTCAATACCATGCTAGTTGCCAGTTCAATGCATTTTTTCAAAGTTTCTTAAAAGCATTAACGCATGTATGACCATCAACCTTGGGTGAAAACTAAGGCATGTTTATTTCAAGTCGTGTGAGTTAGGTAAATATGTGATAAACAACTTCAAGGCTATGTTGAGCTTGGTCGTATCTCTGTTCTAGACAAGTAGAATGGATTTGGCACTTACTAGGCCAGATAACCTTAGCTCTTTGTTACTATCCACCAAGGTGACTTGGCCAGATGTAAGGAAATGTTTAATTGTCTTGTTGTGAAGCAAGGTAACACTTGCCACTGCTAAGTAAGGTGACCGAGCATGTTGAAATGCAAGGTGAATTGGGTTGTTGAAAGGAAAGGTAACTTGGTCTGGTACAAGGAAAAGTATTGTTTCTTCATCTCTTAGTGCTATGTAAGGCTTATAGTAGGGCTATATAAATGTATTCAGCCTATTTGTCTCTGGTTTCTTGCTCACAATGGAATATTTTTTCAATCGTTTATTCCTTTGGTCTTGGTTGCTTCTTTATTGAGGTATGAGGGGACCCTATTTAATTCGCTCCCTACCTCCTTGTTGCTGGTGTTCTAGTAGTTGTTATGTTGAGACATGGTGATGCATATGAGAAGTAAGTAAGCAAACTCAGGCTAAAGAGAGTTCTTAGTAGGGTAAGGTGAAGTTAACCTCAAAGAATGATCTTTTTTGTTTTTAGTTGAGTTACCGACTCTTCCATGCTAAAACAATGTAAGGATCCTCCCATTTTAATTTTAGGTAAGGGCCATACCTTGTTTAGAAAATGATTCATGTATGGCTGAATGAAGGTAAGGATCCTTCTAGTGTTAAACAAATGTGAGGATCTCCCTTTGCCTTGCAAAGGTAAGGCTTTTGGCAAGCTAGCTCAAGAAATGTTTTTGATGAGTTAGGACTTCCAACATTCTTAAAGAACTGATTTTAGCCAAATTTTTTGATAAGTTAAGGATATGAGATCCTCCAACCTTTAGCAACCTTGTGATGTGGTCATGTTGGTCTTTGATCTTGTGGCCTTTCGGAGATGGGGATAGAATATCATTTCCATATCTCTTTGAGAGGTCTTGGAGGTGTGATTTTATGTCTAATAAGACAACTTGTTATTATTTGACAAACTTTCTTCCCTTTGTGTTTCTCATGCTTTATTATCATAAGATTTGGATTTGTCTTTGTTTGTATTATACTAAGAACGAAAGGAAAGAGCTACAAGACTTCACGGTATATGTGGACATCGGTTGAAAGGTTCCAACCTTTTGGTTTGGTCTGTAATTAAAGCAATCTACTTAAATTATATGGTCTGGTTTGGGGAATGCTTACTAGAGATGAAAGAAAACAAGTCATGTCATGACTAGTATTTTCCATGTCTGGTGATGAGGAGCTTTTACCAAGCTGATGCATGGTGAAGTATTGGTTGGGCAAGGCAGGGTAAGGTTCTTCATGTACTTTAATCAGGATATATAACTTGTGCTCTAGCTTCTAGCTAGGTAAAGTGGCATGACTTGGAATCAGGTAGGATAAGGCCAAACAAGGTGACTTGTGCTTAAGACGTTGGTAAGGCTATATGACTTCAAATAGGGATTTTAGCCAAGCAAGTTGACTTAACTTAAAGCTCTGACAAACAAGATAAGTTGACTTAGAAATTTTACTAGATAAGTTCATTTGACTTAGAACTCTAGCATAGTAAGTTGATTGTTTATTGAGTTCACTCGTCTTGAAACTGTGGCAAGGTGATGTATCATATCTTGGACTTTGATTGAACAAGTTGACTTGAGTTTCATAAGGTAATGTGGACATACAAGATAAGTTAGGCCCTGGCTAGGAAAATTGGTTTGAGCTTCACCGGGCAAGATGGTTAGGAAAGGTAACTTGGACCCTTGTTAGACAAGTTAGTGTGTTTTGGGGTTTCAGCAAGGCTAAGTGACTGACTTAGGACATTGGCTAAGAAGTATAGTGCATTTTTACAAAGAATGATTGTTCTAACCATTCCTTGAAATATGTAGAGAAAATTAACTTGGGTAATCATTAAGCAAGATACCTTTGCTACTTCCAGGCAAGGTGGTTTAGGATGCAACATAGTAAGGTGACTTAACATGTTGCAAGACTACGTGACTTGGCCTGCCCTAAGACACGATGCCTCTTCTTCTTCTTGGCTTTATTAGACTTATATAGGGTTGGACTTATGTTTTGGTTTTTGTCTTTATGTATAGTTGTCAAATAGTTTCATGAGATGCACCTATTTTGTCCAGCTCTTTTTTAGATAAAATCTTAGGGTGGTGCTCTTTATTTAGTCACATGATGACATGGACGACTTTCGAAGTATATATATATATATATACCTTCTTAAAAACTTTACTTCTATATTATTTTTTTATATTGTAGAAGATGACAACTCAAATGTCAATGCCTTGAAGATAGCAATAATGATATGTCTCTTTCATGAAAATAACATCTTATTTTATAACTTTGTAACTTTATAACTAGAAAGCATTTACTTAACTTTCTAGTTGTTAGGGGTTTGTTTTTAAACCAAGCAAAGCAAAAGCAAGTTTGTGAACCATATGGTAGAGTAAAGTTCTTTTTTATACCACATAGCAAGAAAAGACATGTAACATCTTCCTAGAACATAACCAAGCAAAACAAGTAAATTTTTCCTTCTATGAAGCCTAGCCATACATGTAAGGTTTTCCTAACCGCATGGCCAGGAAAGGCAGGTAAGGCTGTTCATGACCAGGAAAAACATGTAAGGTTTTCGTGTCGTATGGTCATGCAAGACAGGTAAGGTTTTCCTTCCACATGATCATGTTATTTCTTTCCATATGACTAGACAAGAAAGGTTATCTTGACATATGACCAGGTTAGGGATTTTACCATATGGTCTTACAAGCCATCATAGTTCAAATTCTTAATGAGGTCGAGTAATATGCTCTTAGTTGAGTCTTGCCTTATGTGAAGCTAGGTAAAGTTTTCATTAGAAAGACAAGGTAAGGCTACCTGAGGTAAGGTGAGCTAAGTTTACCCCCTCACCCGGCCCCTAGTCAGGTGTGATTGCGATCATGAGGGTGATCATTGTTGAACCTAACTTGGCTTGTATTTATGTCTATACATCTTCCATTAGCTCTCATATATATTAATCACAGCTTATTTATTAAGATGTATTTTTACCATGACAGCTGAGTTTGAAGGAAGAATTAACTTTATAGCAGTAAGAAGTGAGTCTTATCACTTTTTTACTTTCCACACCAAGTGAGGTGTTTAAATTTTTTATCTAATGAATAGATATCAAGCCTTATGGCATGTTATCAAGCCGTGTTAACCATAAATTATGGTATAGTCCAACTTAGACAATTGTTTTTTGTATGTTATTTGACGTGAGTAGGTCAAGGCTGGAGCCCACTGAGCAGTATTGTATTAGGTGCTTACCCTTTACATGAGTAGGTCAAGGCCAGATCTCATGGAATGTTATTATGAGGTGCCCACCTTTTACATGAGTAGGTCAAGGCTGGATCATATAGAGCATTATTATAAGGTGCTCACCCTTTACATGAGTAGGTCAAGGCCGAATCTCATAGAGCATTATTATGATATGCTCACCTTTAACATGAGTAGATCAAGGCCAAATCTCATGGAGCATTATCATGAGGTGCTCACCTTTAGGTACTACAGTATAATAGTAGGTCTATTATTGAATTAATCATTGATAAGTATGTGGATCCAATGTATGATATGTTCACATGTTGATGATTTGTTCAAGTCTTTGCGTAATATTAGAACAAATATTAGTAATATGTTCATATATGATATAGTTGCGTCCAACCATGTAACCTGATTAATTACATATGGAGTTAGGCAGGATGATTCTGACCCTACACGAACAAGGTGTCTTGGCTTGAGGCTCTAGCGTGGCAAGGTAACTTGTGCTCTAACATCTAGCTTGGCTAACCGCTTAACTTGGACTCTAACTTGGAGAGATGGTTCTCATTACGTAAGGTTACATATTTCTTTCTAGGTGATGTGACCTGAACTCTAAGAAGAGGAGACTTTGGTTAAGTAACTTGACTTGTCTCGGAGCTTTGCCAAGAATTGGTGAATTTAACAACCCGACAAAAATCAGGTCAACGTCAACTCTATTCCTCGAATTTTAAGTATTAAATTATAACCTTAGTTGACTAGTTTGACTCTCTAGAGGTTGACCAATGTTCTCCTTAAGAATAAATGTCTTGCTGAATTTGGAAATTTCAAACACAGTGCATTGCACCCATGAGAGTCAATGATCAGTATTTGATCAAAATTATCGCCAAAAACCATTGACAGACAAAATCAACTGAGATGAAACGTTAAATAATAATAATTACTATTATAATAATAATAATAATAGTAATAATAATAATAAATTTTATTTAATATATATATATATATATAATAATCATAGATTGTTAGTGGATTTGAATGATTGAAAATATATCTATATATTTTGTTGTGTCAGCAAAAGATTTCCTTGGAAATCTACACATGCAAAATAAATTCTATTAAAAACCAAATTAAACACACACATCCACACTTCACCTTTTCACTTTCCCTCTCCTCTCTCCCTCTCCTTCCAACCGGTCGCCACAAACACCACCACCACCGCTGCCGGGCGACGGCAGCAGCCCCACCGGAGCACACCAACGCCTTCACCCCACGGGAGCACACCATCGCCCCCACCTCCGGTCGCCAAGTTCCATCT